>APFE030673537.1:43807-78088 GCA_000404065.3 Pinus taeda | reverse complement strand
ATCAATTCCCGACACCTGGGAAAACCTTTTGCTACCAACTAAGCTTTGTATTTCTCGACCTTTCCTTCTGCATTTGTCTTCTTCTTGAATACCCATTTGTTGCCAATGGGTTTCCTTCTAGCCGACAACTCCACTAGATCCCAAGCCTCATTTTTGTGCAAAGATGCCATTTCATCAACCATGGCCTCTTTCCAGAGTTTGTTATCCTTTGAATCTACTGCTTCCTTCACAGTTCTCGGATCATCATTAGTAATAGATAAAGCAAAATTTGAACATAAAGTAGATGGACTATACCTTTCTGGCTACCTTCTTTCTCGAACTGATCTTCTCACACCCAAAGTTTGTGGCTCTTCATCTTTTGATTCCTCTTCTGATGTAGAGTCTGATTCTTCCTCCTTAAACTCAAACCCTATCTTTTCAGGTTCCTTTGGTTGGACTTCATGTTTAATAATATCTTTCACCTCTTTGAACACCACATCTCAATTGTACACAACCTTCCTTGTTACTGGGTTCCAAAGCATATAACCCTTTAAACCATCCTTATACCCAATAAAGATGCACTTTTCAGATTTACTATCCAACTTGGTTCTTTTCTCCTTTAGAACATGTACATATGCATCACATCCAAATACCCTTAGATGTGAAAGAGAGGGTTCCTTACTAGTCCATACCACTTGTGGAGTTTTATCCTCTAACGTTGATGAAGGTGATCTGTTGACTAGGTAACATGCTTTCTCCACTGTCTCTGCCCAGAATTCCTGTCCTAACCTAGCACCATTGAGCATGCTTCTTGCCCTTTCCATCAACGTCTTGTTCATTCTTTCTGCAACTCCATTTTTCTCAGGTGTGTTGGAGTAGTCTTATGCCGTGATATACCACACTTCTTATAGAATTATTCAAATTCCTTGCTACAAAACTCTCCACCATTATCTGTCTTCAACACCTTTATCTTCTTCTCTGTCTGGTTTTCCACCAGAGCCTTAAATTCTTTAAACTTGTCAAAGACTTTAGATTTCTTCTTAAGGAAATATATCCATGTATTCTTTGAGAAGTCATCTATAAATGATACATAGTACACATACTTACCAAGTGATGGAACCTTCACAGGTCCAAACACATCACTGTGCACAAGTTCTAATATATGTTTCACCCTCTTACCATCAGAGGAGAAACTCACCCAATTCTGCTTCCCATATACACAATTTTCACAGAAATCAAAATCCAGAGAGCTATTACTTATAAATTCTACCATACCTTTACCATGAAGTATTCGAAGGACCTTCTCTCTAATATGTCCAAGCCTTTGATGCCACAACATGGTCTTCTCTCCAGAGACCACTAGATTTTCTACTCCACTTTTAGGAACCATAGAGCTGTTGCACCCATTAATAACAGTGCTACCTTGCAGCTTGTACAGAGTTCCAATCTGAACTCCCCGCATCAATACCAGTGTTCCATGAACTATTTTGTAGGTATCCTTCTCGAACACTGTTTTTACACCTGCATCATCCAGCTTTCTTACAGAAATCAGATTTCTAGCCAATGTAGGAATATGCAGAACACCCAGAAGTGTTCTAACTCATCCACCTTGCAACTTCAACTTTACTTTTCTGCGACTAATGATTCTAGCCTTCCTGTCATCCCCCAAGAAGACATCACCAACATCATATTTCTCATACTTATAGAACCACTCTCTATGGGGAGTGAAGTGAAAGGATGCACCTTAGTCAATCAACCATGTCTCATGATCTACATGTGTACTTGAATAAGCCAAGTACACATCCCCACCTTCATCTGAGATGGTTTTCGCCTCTGCAGAAGGAGCATCATCAGATCCCTTTCCTTTATCAGGAGCTTTAGATTTACAACCCCTTTTGTAGTGCCCTTCCTTTCCACATTTCCAGCACACCACCTTTACAGGTTTTCCTGGAGACTTAGATCTCCCCCTAGATTTAGATCTCCCACTCGATAACTTATTTTTGTTTCTGTTCTAGGACCGTCCTCGTACATACAAGGCATCACCATTCTAGCTCTCCATATTTTTCCATCTCATCTCCTTCGTCAACAGGGATGAGACTATTTCATCAAACTGAGAGGCAGTTGCATTGCTACCTATTCCAATAACTAGACTATCCCATAAATCTGGTAGAGAACACAACAAACTGATGCATTTATCTTTATCTGAAATTTTAATATCAACAGATAATAACTGACTTACCACAGTATTAAATGCATTCAGATGTTCTATCACCGAGTCTCCATCTTTCATCCTTAGGTTATACAGCTTTTTCTGTAGGAATAGTTTATTCACCAGAGACTTAGATTCGTACAAAGTCCCTAACTTGTCCCACAAAGCCGTCGTCATAGCTTCCCCTGATACATTCAGCAATACTGAATCTGAGACACACAATCATATTGTGCTCTTAGCCTTCCGATCCAACTTCTCCCATTCTTCATTGGACACTCTCGTTGGTTTAGTACCTGGATCTATCGCAACCCACTGATCTTTATCCACCAACAAATCCTCCATCTTGAGTTTCCATAACTCAAAACTCTAACCATTAAATTTCTCGATCTCTATCTTTCCACTGCTCGCCATCTTCTTTCACCACTAGAATCGACCTACAAATCTCCCACTAAACAAGGTCTGCCACAAGCCCGAGCGAAACCCCTTAGGAACAAATGCATCCCCTTGAAGCCAAAACAACTCTAATACCAAATGTAGGTTTTAACCCCGTACAAAAACTACCTACATACGAATTCTAAAACACAAAAATAAACGATAAGAGAGCATAACACATAAAACAAATATACACAAAGATTTTCCCCTGGATCCTAAAATTAGGACTACCAGCTTGATTTTTCATTATGTTCTTTTCAATGTTACAATACATATTTATACATGCTGAAGCATCCAATACCATGGACCGAAAACCATCACGTCCAAAACCATGTGCGAAAATCATGGACAAAACCATAGGTGGGTCTGCGCAACCTAACATAGGGTCCAAAGCCCTATGTTACCTGCACCCCTCAAACCCCCTGTGACCCCCCCCCCAACTACGCAATCGGCACAACGAAGGGGGGGGATCTGCTCCACGTCTAACCCCCGAGTTAACTAAATGGGCTTGTCGTGGAAATAATATAACACAACTCAACACTCCACCTCCTAAGAACACTTATGTAAGCAATAAGAATAAATTTGTCACTCCTTAGGCATCTAACGAAGCTACATGTTTGACAGGGAATCCCCCCACAACATGTGTTGGGGCTCAAAGTCCAAGGCTTGGTCAATTTTCATTGTAAGACTTCGCGAATTGTGGGTGTGGAGCGTGAAGTGTATGTTGAGTCATAGGGTTGTCCACCCTAAGTTTTGTAATGTAATGTAATGAAATGTTGGCCTACCCATGGTACGCGGACCATGAGATTATATAAATAAGAGCGAGGCTCAAAGTTGTAAGACAACGATGGTTTGATGAGGAATTGAGTTGGATCTGTAAAGTGTAAAGTCTTGGGTTGTGGTAGTAGGAAGAGGCTCTGTAGCTGAGTGCATAGAGGCCTAGTAGAGTCTGCAGCTGAGTGTGCAGACCCCTGCAACTGAGTGCGTAGGGCGGAGTCAGGTCTGTAGCCAAGCAAGAAGAATAATAAAAGAAGTTTGATTCCACATATTGTGTATTTGTTTTCATCTTACTTTCTATGCCTTTATACTATTTTGTTTATTGCGTGCACTTATATGAATGTTGAACACTGTTAAGTATAATTGTGCTCATACAGATAAGTTAAGGTAATTGATTAATATTAGATTGAGGATAAGGAATTTGGGCAATATCACAGATCACACCTTAAGCAGGGTTGTGCGAAGGCAGCATCACAGGCTGCGAGGGACTGATAGCTACGTGTAGTGATGTTCGTGCAGGGTCAAACCGCGAAACGTCAAAAACCATCAGACATCTCTAGGGTGCGGAAACCTAGTTCTAGCACCCTCCCATACTACTTCGGGTGAGACCTCAGTTCGCACTCTGCATACTATTTTCGAAAGGGCCGATAGTACCGGGATTTGTTTGGTTGAATCATCTCTCAACTTGGGTTAGGCCCATACAAGCCAACAAATGGTTTCATTGCCAGGACCAGGATCTGCATAAGGGATGTCTAATGTCGTGGCACTAGAATCTAATGAAGAAATAAATTGAAGAGTGGTTGGAAAAGAGGATTCATGAGTTCACGACGTAGGAAAACAGGAATCCAAGAGTGTCTAAGGAGCAGTGGTTGGAGCACTACTTATATACAGAAATCCACGAAATTTTCTTTGCTTCCTTTCCTTCTGAGCTATATGAGTGGATCACGAAGCTAGTAGACAGTCAAGGAAGGTGCAGGCTCGATAAACCAATCACGTGGACTCCAGAATTAGTGCGTAGATTAGAATCCTGAGAAGATAAGATCGCAAGCACTGTGGAACATTGGCTCGATAGAATTATAGGAGGATTTATTACTGAGTTTGCAGTAGATATGACTGTTAGCTACAATGAGACGTAACGACGCTTCCTCAAAGGACTGCAAGGTAAGTATATTAAATCTTTGAACACTTGGATTAAGATGTTATTGTGCGAAAAGTAGGTTATGAGGCTAAATTAATGTTTGGAAAGATACAGAGTGGGAATATCTATAGAAACGAAGCTAGTGCAGGGATAGAAAATAGCCCCTTGATTTTGTCGCAACGAGAAAGCAAGGAAGAGCTTGTAGAAGTTTCACCAAGAAGTGTGGTCAGTCTGATAAGACAACGGAATCTGCGTTTACCACCCCCACCTACACTGCCACCCTTCTCACCATTTTCACCTCCATCTCCACCCACCCCACCTCCTCAACCCTCGCAGTTCAGTATGGCGAGCGTGATCAAACTCCTGGTATTCAGAGGAGTAGGAAATGAAGATCCAGAACAATTTTGGTTTATCATGAGGGTAGTATGGGAAGCACAAGGAGTTGTGGACGATAATATAAAGAAGGCTACATTTGTAAGCGCATTTTAGGATCGCACCCTAACATGGTACATTAAACACTCTAATGATCACCTAAACACAGGAATTGCAGAAATTCAAGCAGTGTTGAACAGGGAATTTAGCAGGCCAAAGTCAGAGACACAATCAATTATTGGATTTAAGGAGATCGCAATGCTCCCGAGAGAGACCCCCTAGGATCTGGATCAAATACTGAAGAGTATGATTCACAAAGCCAAAATGACGTTGATGGATGCACAACACCGCACATGGTTTGTAGTGTCACGATCACCGCATTTAAGGATGACGCTGTCACAACAAAAGCTTTCCACCTAGGCTGAAGCTTTGGAGATGGCAATGTGATTGCATGAGACCCCTATATAAGATCCTGGTATGGGATTCCAGAAAATCCATGCGCAACTACAAAATTTGTGTCTGGAAATGCAGAGCTTGAAACAGGATAGGACACCTCAGCGAGAGGCACGCGAGGAAGTACAGTGCATAAAATGTAAAGGTCAAGGGCATGATAAGGACCATTGTCCAGTTTTCACGAACTACTTAGCAAAAGGAGGGCCAATGCCATTGAGACTAGAGGTGCAAGTAGGGCCCAGCGTGGTGCCTGCATTATGGTGCGTGATCTTTTAGATAGGAGGGAAACACAATACAGATAATTGTCACCTATTGCAGAAGTATACGTAGACGTCCCAACAACTGTTCTATAATTTTTGCAAGTCGGTAGGCCATGATGAGAACACCTACAAAAGCTACGAACTAATGATGGATCATACTCCTGCCTATAGAATGTAGACCGAAACACAAGCCCTCGACCCGAATGTAGGGATGGCATGTGCTAGATTTCAGGGACACGGACAAGGACGAGGAGGAATCAGACCAGGATGGGGTCGCAAACAACTAATTTGTTACAATTGCGGAGGGCCACGACATTATGCCGCAATTGTACAAATCTGAACATAACATCATGTTTGTATTGTACTCAGTTTGATCATGAGACAAAAGACTGCCCTACATTGATAACAAATCTATGTGAAAAAGGGGTACTCTAGCCTCCCCCGACTCAGAATTTACAAATGATGAGGTCTAAACTGCACGAAGAAGACCCGAATGTAAACATTGTGCTTACAAGTGGTATCACAACAGGAGATGACAAGGGTAAGCAGCCTGAAGAAAGTGCGTGGGTTCACAAGGCTCCTGCAAAGGAACCTGAATTTGATTTAGAGCGCGCGAAGGAGACATTCATGGAAGCTAAGAAAAGCTTCATGGAGGCCTCCACTTCAGGTAGTAATGATCAACCAGAATCAGGAATGGATCCTTCAATTATCACTACCTTTCTAGAGACCTGCATGAAATTGTTGTGTGATGGCAAGGCTGTAAAAGGACTATAGGAGCTTATCACTAGGTATGTGGGGTTAGGAGAACTACGCATGGTCTAGAAAGTTGGAAAGCATGCACTATGCACAGGAAGGGAAATGAGATTGAATGCGCAAATTGGAGAATATGAAATGGATAACGTGATTCTAGATTTAGGATCGAACGCGAATGTATTACCAAAACAGACATGGGAATGCATGGGAAGATCCTACCAATGGGGAGATTGCAAGGGATAACAGTGGATATTGAGGGTGCAAGAGCGTTGGCAGATTTTGAAGTGATATATATTGTCGATGATAGCAATCCCTATCCTGCTGCTGGGCATAGACTAGGCCACTGATATGAACGGAGTCATAAATTTGAAGAAGCGCAAAATTATTTTTGAGAAAAAGTCACTACGTGTCATAGTACCGCTAGACCCTGCCGAAGGAGTGCGATACACTGAACCGGTGTGCGACGATGATAATGATGATGATCTTGATTGCATCTACAAGATAACTACGTGAGAATAGGATTGGGTGAATCAATCTATAGATGGTAGGATTTTGTGCGAGCGCGAAAGCTCCTGCACTTCAGATTCGGATGAAGAAATAGAACGATGGCAGAATCGGCTGTACGAAGTAACAACGCTCAACTGCAATACAATGATGAGGTCACTGCATTGTGTGACAACAGAGGTAAGGGATCTACCAATGTATGATGAGTTGACAATGGTGGAGGAATTTATGAACAAATTTGAAAGCGCAGCACTAGAACAACAGCGATTTGATGCAATAAAATGGGCACTGCACACTACGCCCGCAAGATGGTGGGGTACGCATAAAAAAGTTTTCAAGGATCGGCATGAATACAAAAAGATGATGCACCTACGATTTGGAAAACCCCAATTAGGGATGAGAGCTGGTTGCGAGGGACAAAATAACTTATGCGCCCACCTTTCCCAATGGGTGCAGACCTATGACATGCTTTTTGCCCCAGCACACACCAATCCCAAAATAGAGAATCAGAACAAGATGTCGCGGTAGGAAGGGCGAAGCGTGCTACGGATTATCCACAGAGAAGTGTTCGACAAGGTGTGTGAAGCACTGAACGGGGTTCACCAGGTGCAACATACCGACTGGGACCTGCGCATTCCAGTGATCCAATGGGCCTATAGGACAATGTGCAAAACCATGACCATGAAATCAATCCCAAGGTTGCAGAATGGAGAAGGGATCGTAATCTCTGAAGAGCCTGCAAAGATGAACCCACACGGAATAGCACCTACAGGTGTGACAGTGCGTGAAGCCCAGAACGAAGAAATCATGCAGCTACGCGAAGTAGAACACGTAAGACTTCAGGAAGCCATTTGACAAGGGAATCGTAGACTTCATGAACTTGAAAAGGACCAGGTATGACTAAGGAAGAAAATCATGTGGATGGACATAGAGGTCAAGAAGTTGCAAGACGAAATAAACAAAGATTTTCTCATCGAAAAACCAAGAGTGGTATGGCAAGGTGTGCACACCCATAGTGATAAGTGGGAGGACTATCGCCAAGAATTAATTAGTCTACTGCCATGGCTCGAACCATATATCACAAAACGTAGTAATTAGGAAAGCGCACTACAACCTGTAGAGTGCGCGGCGAGAACAACTGAGGATTTTTCGCAGACTATCCTGAGGATTGAAATAGAGCTCCGCATGGGTGGTGTGACCACCTAACTAGCTGCCAGAAGAATAGTCTCAGTGCTCCAAGCAGTTACAAGGGAGTGCGAGACTATAAAAAAGTCTGCTTGGGAACTGCACGATAAGGGAGGTGCGCACAGAGTCAGCATGTCACAAGGTTCACGCCCGCGCATGGGGGGATGTGTTGCCGCATGGGTAGGCTGGGAAGTGACCCTTGTGTCACTATTCATGACGCAATGTCGAGTTTGAGGCCAAATGGAGTGGGTGGTGGGCATTTAAGACAACAGTTTTGGGCCAAATTTTGGCAAATCTGTGGCTAAGAAAGCATTGATGTCTCGGAATTGGGGGGAAAGGTCGAAATTGAATTCAAAAGGCGCTGTAAAACTCCAAGGGCTAGCCACAAGACAACACTTGTTCACTTGAGATTTGAGTAATTGAATAGAGCACAAAGTGTTGAGCACCGAGCAATATTAGAGCCCCTGAGTTCGTGAAAGATCTTATACAATTGAGGCAAGATGACGGATACCAGGGCAGGTTTGGGTTTCGAAGAAGGAACCGCCGATGAGGCCATGCAGACCCATATGGTACACGATGTTCTCGAAGGTACTGGGGTTACACCAGAAATCCAGAAATCACCTCGGACGTCGAGACCGAAAAAAGATAAGCAGACAATGGGACCAGTTCACATGTCCCTAAGGAATCCGTGGTTTGGTAAGCTATCAATGGAGGAAAAGGGAAAGGCAGTCACCATCGAGTTAGAGGAAGAGGAGTAGGACTTATAGGATCTGATTGGATGAAGTAGAGGAAGGAGAAGACGTGGAGGAGGATGTCCCACCGACACGATCTACAGCAAAATTACCCCAAGTATGTCCCTCCGCAAAAAAGGAAAGCTAAGTTACAAAAGGACCTGGATGCCATGAAGAGTGCGCTCCAGACCCGTGTCCTCCCCGATGGAATTACCTTTTGAGGTTACACTCCTGGGCTATGTGCCTAATCTAAAATTTGAATATTGGGACCTTGCGGACAACGAGAAGTTCCCGCACTTAGAGATGGCGAGCCTGATGAAACAAAATATGGAGGGACCAGTAATTACATTAGAACCGCGAAAATGGTTGTGCGGTGTGGAGAAGGCCGAGTTGCTTCATCTACGGTGGATGCCACATTTTCACCGCGTGCTTATCACTAATTTCGTCATCAAGCAGTTGCTTTGCCTGGTGTATGATGGGTACTTATGGCTGGAAGAGCGTATTCCCATCATGGCTGATCTCATCCACATAATTTCTCAGCTTCCATGTAAGGGAAAGGACCCCACGATGATAGCAGGAAAAAACAGCGATTTGGCTCTTGCAGAAGCCATGAAGACAAAATACAAGCTTGAAAAGAAAAAGAGGGGTTATGCCATCTCCAGTATCAAGGATAAAGGGGTGCGCGTAGCTACCCAACTCTTGGCCGATAAGTTAATGAGAAAATGTCACGCCGATGAAGTACTAGTGCTGATGATTGCGTTGGCCAAACAGTGCGCGGAGGGGGTCTAGTTCAACTCGACTGAGTTACTCTGCGAAGAGTTCTTGATTAATTGTCAGGAGGCCCAGGAGCAGGGTAAGAGCTTCCACTACGCATGGTTGCTCTTATCCATTTTGTTGGTTGTGGGAGAATTGCTGGAGGACAATCAGTTCCCGTGCATTGAATGTGACTTTCCAGAGGCCGTGAAGTATGCTTTGCTCCGGGATACCAAGGACATGACAAGGATTCATGAGACCAAGGTTTTATGGGTGCTCATGAAGGTGAGCATCCGGATGTGGATTAATAGGGCGTCGCACCTGTCCCCCATAGTGTACAACATTCTACAGAGCTTTGCAGACTTCAAAGTGGACATGCACAATATTTACATCAGGGCGTGAAAGGATTTGATGCAGCAGTGGACAAAGCTCCCATTCATAGCCACCGATGATGCGATCTTCACAGTGTTAGAGACATGGCCTCCTGATTGGCGCACCCCAGACTTGGCAGAATTGGAAAAGGCGGTAGCGTAGAAAAGGAAGGATGAGGCCAAGCTGCACGTCACACAGCTGGCCAAGAAAAGGTGAAATGAAAATGCAGCAACTGAGGTAGCCACAAAGAAAAAGAAGGCGGCCGAAGTAGCAATAGTAGTGAAAATAGCAGAGGTCGTAACAATGCAGGCAGAGGAGGGACAAGAAGTGTCTACAAGATAGGAGGCAGAGGACACAGACCTTGCAGAAGAAAGCGTGGACCGAGGAACCACTTCGGCCCAACTTAAATGATCACGCGTCATTGAAAGATCATGTCCACAGAAAAAGGTCAAGGCTTCGAAGCTGGCCATAGACCCATTCACATTAACCAAAGGTGACCTCTACGACATCGGCTAGATGGTTCATGATGTCACCAGGGAAGCACTCCAAGAAGCTATGATGAAATAGGAGACTGTGTTGGGGGCCCTAAGGGTGCAACTGCAGGAACTGTAGGTGTGGCCCTCATAGGAAGGAACCTTGGCCACCTACATTGCAGCAGGCACATCAGTAGTAGAATAGATGCTATGAACGAGGATGACTAATACCATGGTGTTACCAGAAGGAGCGCTAGCAGCAGCGAATGAGATCGACATAGCTGCGGTTTGTAGGAGCAAGGGACTGGGCCTTAATTTGGCTACCCTTCCATGAGAAACACTGTACCAACTACATGATGGAATAACAGCAAAATTCCGCGCCAAGGAGGGCCGCGTGATACAAGTTCTGAGTGAGCAAAAGATAAACATCGAATAGCTTAGCCTGTAGCATGATGAACTGGTGGCACAGAATCAGTGGTTGGAACAGGTGGTAGACAATGCTTGCAGATGCATCCCAGAACTAGTCATCCTATCAGATCTACTGGCAGAAGAGTAGATCCACAGGTTGGAAACCACCTTCCGTGAGGCCAAAACAAAAACGACAAAGGTTCAGCTGGAGCTGAATCTTCAAATCGCAGAGCTGCAGTTGAAGGCGCAACCTTCCACTCCCCCAAAAGTCAAAGAGCAGGGCTCTAGCGCTACCCAAACAAGGTTGGAAGAAATTGGACGGCCAATGAAAGACTGTACCGATATGTTGGAACAAGCCCTTGTGGTATTCACATCTTTGCAAGAGGACCCCAACATACAACACCTGGTAACAGAGGCGCGTGAACTTCAGGAGCAGTACGATAATGTCCGAGGAACCACGCAGATAGTCATTCTCACTCAACGGCTCATGAAGATGTAGCAAGCAAAGGCATTGAAAGAGCAAGTGCATGCCACGAGAGAGAAATAAGCAGTTCACAAAGCGCGCGTCCAACCATGGATTGATGAGGCCTTAGATATCAAAGGAAAGATTGTACAGATGCAGGGGATGTATGCATTGAGGCAGGGATTTGCTCTTGACAAAGAAGCTTTGAAAGAACACATGAAGCAGGTCTAGCAAACCACAGAGCAATGCGTTGCGTACCTCTGAGCAGCACGAGACCACCTAGAGGGACTCCGTGCCAAGATCGTCGCACCGAAAAAGTGACTTGAGGGTGAGTCAATATGTTTGTGTTGGGGGCCTGTTGGGAAGGGAATCCCCCCATAGCATGTGTTGGGGCTCAAAGTCCAAGGTATGGTCAAATGTCATTGTAAGACTCCGCGAATTGTGGGCGTAGAGCGCGAAGTGTATGTTGAGTCATAGGGTTGTCCACCCTAAGTTTTGTAATGTAATGTAATGCAATGTCGACCTACCCATGGTCTGCGGACCATGGGATTGTATAAAGGCTCTAAGTTGTAAGACAACGATGGTTTTGATGAGGAATTGAGTCAGATCTATAAAGTGTAAAGTCTTGGGTTGTCGTAGTAGGAAGAGGCTCTGCAGCTGAGTGCGCAGAGACCTAGTAGAGTTCCCAGCTGAGTGTGTGAACCCCTGCAGCTGAGTGCGTAGGGAGGAGTCAGGTATGTAACGAAGCAAGAAGAATAATAAAGGAAGTTTGATTCCAAATATTGTGTATCTATTTTCGCCTTACTTTCTATGCCTTTATACTGTTTTGTTCATTGCGTGCACTTATATGAATGTTGAACACTGTTAAGTATAATTGGGCTCATACAGATAAGTTAAGGTAATTAATTAATATCAAATTATGGATAAGGAATTTGGGTAATAGCATGGATCACACCTCGATCAGGGTTTCACGAAGGCAGCATCACAAGCTACAAGGGATCGATAACTGCGGGTAGCGATGTGCGCGCAGGGTCAAACCGCATGTTGGCCCTCGATTTTGGTCTTATTTTTGCTAAAGGAAACTTACTTAATCCATATGTTTTCCATCCATTTTCCACTATAACCATCCCATTTTTATGTATTTCATGTCCATTTAGGTATTTAATTTTAATTTTTCAAATTCTAAAGTTTTAATGAAAATTTGATTTTAAGTGCAAATATTGACAGATTCAGAAATTCCTATAATAGCTATATGGATGACATGTTTGTAGGACACTTGGGCACGATTTTGATGCATGGATGGATAGCTTGGGAATTAGGACTGAGCCAAATATACTTGGTTCGATCAGAACAAGCTTTATTAGGCCCATTTAGTGTTGGTCAACCATGACTAGTCACTCAAAAAATCCATAGAAATAGAGCAGTTTTGAGATTTTATGGGATTGACCATATATCTTGGGATGGGATTAATGTATTCGACTTAGATAGGTGAATATGAGTATATATGTTTGTTAGAAATATTATAGATCAGTTTCTTTCACAAAACTTCTATTTAAAGCCAAGACTTTGATGGCTTAAGTAGTGACTTTTGTATAATTTCATGCTGAGACATTTTGGAGTTGAAAGCTAATTTGAAGAACTAGTTCTACTACTATTTTGCTGTTCAATAATGTGGATGTGTGACTGAATTTTAAGCTTCTGATATCAATCATCAAGTGTGCAAAGCAAGGGTGGAGGGCCCCCGTTCCAAGCTAAGTACACTTCTTTGTTTAGACTAGTTTAATTTTCCATAATCTGGTTATTGTAGAACTTGTTTACATGATTTGTTTTAGATTGGTTTATGGTTAATGTGTGATGATTTATTTCATTAAATCTTAGTTTATTCATCACTTTAGTAAGTTGGAAAAACAAAGTGTTCAAGTTGAGCACTCCTTCTGTTAATTTGGTGAATTGTAACTAGTTTTCCTTGATTACATGCAAGGAGTTTTCTTATGTATTTTTGGTTTTCAATTGATAGCATTATGATGAATGAATTATGATGGAAATACCAAAGGTCTCTTAAGTTAGGAGCCTCCCTTCATTAATGATTTGTCCATCTTAAGCTATTAATTTCTGATTTCTGTTCATCAAGTAATAATTGAGGAAGAATTGGACCTCTTAGGTTAAGAGCCATTTCAGCTTTCCCTCTTTACAAAGTGAATTGGAATTGTTAATAGGTCATATTTGTAATATGCACTTATTTAGTTTTTAAAAAACTTGTCTTTCAAGCTTGATTACATCTAATATTCATATATAGTGGATTTGCCTTCAAGTATTACCAACCCGGATTGATGAAGAATATCTGTGCTAATTTGTGTGAATAAATTAGCTTAACATTTTGGCGCCGTTGCCGGGGAGGCAAATATTGGCATAGTCAATGGGAAGATAAGAAAAAGCTCTAAAAATATCATAAAACAAAAATAAAAAAATTAGTTACATTTATTTTAGTTATGTGCTTTAAGTGGCATCTCATCTGATACTATTGGTCTCCCTGTTATTTGGCAGTTGTCACACCGCTTGACGTATGCCTTGGAGTCTTTGAAGATTGCTGGCCAGTAGTATCCTAATTGTAGCACCTTGTAGGCTATTCGTTTGTCTGCAAAATGACCACCACATGGTTCATCATGACATGCTTTCAGGATTTCTAATATCTCATCCTCTCTCACACATTTTCTTATTATTAAATCTGAACCAGTATAAAACAAATCGCCATTTACCCAACTATATCTAGAACTTTCTTTAATGATTTTTCGTTTTTGTTTCTTTGAGAATTGTGTTGGAAATTTCCCGGAAGATAGATAGTTTGCTATGTTTGCAAACCATGGTGTTTTTACTGCTATTGCAAACAAATGCTCATCCGGAAAGTTATCTACAACTGGATTTGGATCGTTGGGTGAATGTATTTGTGAAAGAAAGTCAGCTACTTGATTTTATTTACCTAGTCGATCCTGAATTGTGATGTTAAATTCTTGCATTAATAGTAACCATCTTGTTATTCTCCCGTTGGTGATAGATTTATTCATCAAGTATTTTATTGCTAAATGATCTATACGAATAAATACTTGGTATCCCATTATATAATGCCTAAATTTATTTACTGCATGTACTATAGCTAACATTCCTATTTCTGTGATTGTATAGTTCACATAAATCCTCAGCTTTCAAATACATATTAGTTTAGTATCATACAGCTTTTCTGTGACTGTATAGTTCACATAAATCCTCAGCTTTCAAACACATATTAGTGTGCATGTACTACAACTAACATAAATCCTCAAGCTTTCAAATACATATTAGTTTAGTATCATATCTTTGGTTCTTTGTTTCTTTGAGGGTTTACTTCTTTTTCAAGTGTTTATGATGCTTACAAGGTTGAAGCTCAAGAGAGGAGAAGGAAAGCTTGTGGTTACAAGTCCTCAAGTTAGTTCAAGGAAAAGGAGAGCACAATTTCCAAAATCTCCACCACAAATTTCACCTTAAGTTTCACAAATGTCACATGAAGGAGAGCCTGACAATATGTCAGAGGATGAGACGAATTTCAGAAACATTCTTTGATGTGACCCAAATGGTGAAAGTTTTATATGAAGAGAGAAACACAATATTGCAATATGAGATTTCCAATCCTCCAAAGGGAGATAAGCCTCCAAGAAGAGATGGAGGAGACGGGGAAAATCCTCCAAAAGGGAATGGTGACAAACCCCCTTTGACGAAAACATTATCTTCACCTCCATGCTCACCACCATCTTCACCATCATCATCTTCCACAATAAACCCTTCAAAAACACCTCCACATTCTCAAAAGGGACATGGTAAAACTCCACTGTTGAAACTAGACACAAAATTTGAATTACCTACGTATAATGGAGAGGTAAATGCTGTGAGATTCGATAATTAGGTTCGTCGGCTTGAAGTGTATTGCAGCATACAAAGGATCAAGGACGATGAGAGCAAAATTCACCTTGCTTCATTAAGATTGGATAGTGAAACACTAATTTGGTGGGAATCCAAAACTTAAGAGGACATGAAGAAACATGGTAAGGTCTTAACCTCTTGGAATGATTTTATTGTTGTATTGAGGAGATAACTTTATCCATTAGCATACATGAAAAAAATTGTCATGGATTGGCAAAACTTTAGGAAATTAAAGGGTCAAAGTGTGAAAAATTATACCTAAGAGTTTATAAGAAGAGCATTGATATTCAATGTAGATTTGTCATCTCAAGATACGTTGTTGAAATACATTGGAGGTTTGCATAGCTATTTAAGACATACCATTCTCATGTTTAACCCTACAAGTTTATATGAGGTTTGTGTACACGCAACAAATATACAAGCAAGAGGCAAAAATGTTCCAGAAGAGGGAAACAAAAATCCATTTAAAGGTGGAGACAAAGGAAAGGGTAAGTTTAAAGGAAAAGGGAAGAAGAATGCTTCCATCAAGAAAGAGGGAGAAAAATTAACATGCAAGCTTTGTTCAAAGGATGGTCATGATGAATATCACTGTTGGAAACTTCATCCTGAGATGAGATCCAAAAAGTTTAACAACAAAGGAAAATGAAAGACGTATGCATCTACACAACATGATTTAGGATCTAATTCAAGAGATGAAACAAAGGTCACATATATGGGGATGAAAGGTAAGGAATCCATTACTAGCATTAGTTCTTCAATAGTCAGAATGAAACTCAAAGTGAAAAGAAAGTATAGAACTTTTCCATATTAGAGTCATCTCAAAACATAACAAGATTGACACTCTATTTGATAGTGGCTCACAAGAAAATTTCATTTGTGAAAACATTGTCAAAAAGGTGAATTTGGAAACCATTCCACATCATAGACCATATCTGTTAGTTTAGGTGTGTGACAATGCAAAGTTTCAAGTAACTAGGAAATGCAAATTGAAATGTGGTACTGTTTTGGGAAGCCCATATCTTTATGACAAGAAAGCTATATTTCATCACCATGAAAACAAATATCACTTGTTCAAATATGGTATTCAGTACATTGTTAGAGTACATCACAAGAAACTAAACCTTTCAGTTGTGAATGCAAAAAAAATGAAGAGACTTGTTAACTCTAGCAAGAATTTTGTGCTTCTAATGATCAAACCCAAGAATGATGCCGATAATGAAGCCTTTCAAGGTTGTGATTCAAGGTTGAAATTTGATTTGGTTGAGGTTGTTAACGAGTATGTTGAGATTTTTCAAGAGCCTAAGGGATTGCCTCCCAAAAGAGGAGTCCAACATAAAATCCAGTTGCAGCAAGATTTTCCTCTTCCTGACATTGGCATGTACATGATTTCAATGATGAAAAATGCATAAATTAAAAACAAATCCAAGGGTTTATTAACAAGGGGATCATCTAACTAAGTACTTTTCCATTCAGTTCACCTATTATTTTGGTGCCAAAGAAAATATGGAACATGGCGCATGTGTGTGGACTTCCATGCATTGAACAATATTAGGGTAAAGAACTGTTACCCACTTCCTAGAATTGATGATTTACTTGATCAATTGGAAGATGTTGTGTATTTCACTAAGTTGGATGTGAGGAGTGGCTATCATCAAATCAAAATTGTTGAAGGAGATATATGGAAGACATCATTCAAAACAAAGCAAGGTTTGTTTGAATGGTTGGTTATTCCCTTTGGGATTTTTAAATCTCTTGCTACTTTCATGTATGTGATGAATGATGTATTGAGGCCTTTTCTAGATGAGTTTCTGATAGTCTACTTAAATGGAATTTAATTTTCAGTAAGTCCCATGACGAACATGTCATGCATGTCAAGCAAGTATAAGATGTCTTGAAGAAAGAACACTTATTTTTAAAGATGTGAAAATGTGAATTTGGAAAAACTTCTTTAGTTTACTTCAGTCATATTGTTGGAGGAGGTGAGTTGAAAATAGATCCCTCCAAGGTTGATGTCATTTTGAATTGGCCAAGGCCCAAAACAGTGACAGAGATTAGAAGTTTTTTGGGAATAGCCTAATATTGGAGAAAGTTTATTGCTAACTTTTCTTCTATCACATCTTCATTGCATGTATTGACAAGTGTGTAGTAGGTTTTTCAGTGGGGAGGTAAACAACAAAAAACATTTGATGCATTGAAGGAAAATATCAGTTCAACTCTTTTACTTTCACTTCCTGACTTGAGACATTCATTTGAGATATACACTGATGCAAGTGACTATGCCATGGGTGCAGTCCAAATGCAACATGGTAAGCCCATATGTTTTCATTCATAAAATTTTAATGGTGCAATGATTAACTATTCTACATATGACAAGGAATTGTATGCATTTGTGCAAAGTCTGAAAAAGTGGAAACACTACTTGATGGGTAAGGAAACAATCATTCACATAGATCATCAGCAATTGCAATACTTGCAATCACAAAAAAAGTTGCAGCAAGCAAGGCACTTTGGATGGATGGGATTTCTCCAACAATTCCACTTGGTGAAAGGTATAAGAAAGGTATCTAGAACAAGGTTGTTGATATTCTTTCTAGACCAATTGTTAGTGCATCCATTATTCTTAAGCATAATTCTGTCATTCATGAGAGCTATGTTGAACAATATGCTTTAGATAGTGATTCCAAGTATGTATATGCAACTTTGTGTCAATGGAACCAAGTAGAGGAATTGGATTATCATGTGCATGATAACTTGTTGTAACATCTTGGCAAGCTTTGTATTCCACAGGGAGAGAGAGTCAACATCATAATGGAAGCGCATACTTCTCTTATTGTTGGTCATTTTAGTGTAGGTAAGACAGTGGAACAATTAAAGAGGTATTGTTATTGGCCTTGTATGCTTGAAAGTGTGTCACAATTTGTAAGAGAATGTTCATTATGTGATGTTAGTAATCCTAGCAATAGAAAGTTGGGATTATATACACAACTTCCTATACCTTCTCATCCATGGGAGAGTGTTTCTATGGATTTTGTACGAGGTCTACATATGACTAGGAGAGGTCATGATTACCTTTACGTAGTTGTGGATAGGTTCATTAAATGTGTATTTTGATACCTTGTAAAATGTAGGTTACAACTGAACAAACTACTCAGTTATTATTTTAGAATGTATGGGTGCATTTTGGATTGCTTGCATCCATTGTTAGTGATTGGGATTCTCGCTTTGTTAGGAACTTTTGGTCAAGCTTGTGGGGACTCATGGACACCAAATTGAAAAGAGTACAACATTTCATCCGTAAGTAGATGGCAAAACAGAGGTGGTGAATAGAACGGTGATACATCTTCTTCGTGGGTATTGCAGCAAGCATCCTAAGTTGTGGGATGAACATTTGCACTATATTCAACATGCTTACAACCGGGCCAAGCATTCATTGACTCAAACATCACCATTTGAGGCATGCTTGGGATAATTGCTTAAATATCCTTTAGATTTTATCTTTGGGAAAGATGTTGCTATTGATGGTCATAGTGACATAGGGAAAGCTAAAAGATTCAGTGAACATGTTCAATTGGTACATCAAATAGTTTAAAAATAGTTGGACAAGATTCAAGTCAAGTACAAGACAAGACATGATAAGCATTGTGTAGATCACGGTTTCCAAGTCCGTGATGAAGTTTGGCTTCACATTAGAAAAGAGAGACTCCAAGGAGAAGGTAAAAAGCTAAAACCAATTCGATATGGTCCATTTAGAATTTTGGAAAAGATTGGTAATAATTCCTCCAGGTTGGATTTTCCTTCATATATGCAATTTTATGCAGTTGTTAATGTTGAGAATTTAATATTGTATGAGTCTCCTTTGATTGAATATCAAGGAGAGAATGTTCATATTCCTTCAATTGAAGATTTCTCACATGAATATCTTGAAGAATTGCAGAAAAACACTATCCTTGATAGAAAAAAAAGGGACTTCAAAATGAGGGAACATGAAGTACCTTCATGCGGGGCTCAAGGGAACAAATAATCCAAGCAAAGAAAAATGGATTGAGATTGGAAGGGTGAGGGAATTGTACCCTCATCTATTTGTTAACTGAAAGTGATCTTTTGGGGTCCAAAAGCTTCTAGTGGGGACAAATGATCAAGTGGATCAAAAACGTGCTCAAAGTTAAAAGTTTGCATATTAGCTTGAAACCAGCACCAAAGCATAGATATCGTTGCCCTGAATCCAACGCAACTCGTTTCACTCAAATATGATATCATATGCTCTCAATATTGTGTTCTATCCATTTTGGGAAAAAAATAAACAAAAATAGATTTGGGTTGTAGGGATGCCGAGTCAGCAGTTTGTACTACTAACTGGACCATGACATGGCACAGTGACTAGACCATCATTAGCCAATGGCTCGTTAACAAGTGGGAGAATATTAGTGGTTCGAATTTGGTTGATTTTCTTTGGTTTAAGAATTTATGTGGGGACCCAATGAAGGAGTGCCATATGGGCCAACCAGTGGTTGCCATGTGGCCTCCTTATGGTCGACCAAAATTTGTTATAGGCCAAAGTTGACCCCCACAGGGTTCGAGTGCGAGACCTCTCAACTACCAACAAACACCCCCACCAAATCTATTGTAATGTTTCTTAACCTTTATGGGTGACATGTGCTATTTAAAGTTTATGTGTTGTGCATTTGGGGGTGGGGGACCAGGATTAACCCCTGACCTTGGTCCACCAACTAGGGTCAAGGGCTAACCCTGACCCTGGTCCACCAACTAGGGTCAAGGGCTAACCCTGACCCAAGACCATACATTAAAATGCATACACCAAAGTTTTTATGGAAACATATATTTCAGTGGAGAAAACCATTCATACACCCACAAACCTTAAAGGATAACCCTAACACCAACCAAACCTCCAATTCAAACCAGAGTCAATTCAACAACCTCGGCGAGAAATTATACAACCAATTCCAAAATAAATGGTGAATAGGAGGCCACTTAGAGAGAAATTAGCCGGATAATGGGTCAACTGGCACGATTAAGGAGGTGACAATTTGCACATGGGGCAGTGGGAATCTCACCAGCATGGGGTGAAATTGTCACTCCATGTGGCTGCAAAAAGTGGAATTTTTAGAACAAATTGCAAGGGAGTGTGAATTGCAGGGCAGTTAGCAGAAAACTTCATTAGAGCATAACTCATTTAGTTTTTTACCTTTTCTGGAGCAGAAAGAGCCCAACTAGGGGTTTTTTACTGTACTGGAGCCATTAGAGACATTGTTTAAGCATTTTGAGCATTGTAACTTAATGTAAACACACTTTTTTGAGCATAATGAAATAGGCCCAACCATTGGAAGCTGGACTATGAGATGTAGCCCAGGAGGGGTGAACTCCTTCATCATTTTTTGTTTTGTGTATATTGTTATGGTACTGATGTCTTCTTTATTTTCTGTAGACTAAGTTTTTAAAGCATGCTAATGTGTTAATGAAATTGACATATGTGTTTAAAAATCCTAATCTTTTCACTTGTAAAATTTGACACAAATCCTCAAGGTTTCATATACAGATCATAATCAGGGTACAAAGTGAGCCTTACATGAAATATACGGTGATAGTACTTAAGGGACCATTGAGCCAATTAGCTTTATAGATGTCTTTTTTAGAAATTCTTTTCTAGAGGTTGAACATGGATGTTGCCAAGTGCATCCATCCCCTATACCATTTGATACAAAGTTGTTCTCTTTCCTTGCAGTCCAAATCGTGTTAATGAAATTTGTAACATAGATGTACATACTACTAGTGTAAGAGCTAACTTGGTAAGTGTTAACATCTAGACTTTGTATTTTGATGGTTCTAAAGCTCGATACAATTACGAAGTTGGTTGTATCCTTATTAACCCTCGAAATAAAATGCATGTCTTATCATGCCACTCAGAGTACGAGTGCACAAAAAATATTGTTGAATACAAAGCACACGGTCTGAGGTGTGTGATGAAATTGTGCCTTTATTCAGAAACAGGGGATGGGAGCTAATTTTCCAACGGTTTGATGGTTACAATATGAGCTAGTGTTATGATTTTATTCACTCTTTTGATGGAAACAAAGCTCAAATAAGAGGAATGGAGTTTGCAGTAACTGAAGATTAAATAGAAAATCCACAGGGTTGCCTACCTAGGGTGAGAAGTGGTTAAAGAAATGAATGATGTAGATTGTGGATCTCAACTTATTCCTAAAAGGAGAATATCATAACCCTAGTTCGAGCATGGGAATCGATCAGAAGATGTTGAAGCCTAAATGGTCTAACATTCTAAATATTGTTCATCTCTTTTTTACGTGTGAAGGAAAGTATTCCAAAATTTACCTTTACCACTTGACGTTTTCATTTCATTTAGCTCGTTTTGGAAAGATGAGCTTACCTTATTTCTTACATCAAAGTCTTCTTAAAATATCCACTAAGGCAAGAACCAAACCAAAACTGTTACCTCATGATATATGTCACCATGGCCTGATTAATATATTGTATATACATGAGTTAGACAAAAAAATACAAACCCTGAGGTAGAGGACATGGAGAAACCCTGCACCCAGAAGACTAAGAGAGGGTAAGGCTAAAACTCTTGTTGAAACCCTAGCCCTCGAAATAGAGGTTGAATCTAGTGATGTGCATGTTGAGAAAAACCCTATAGAGGAACCAAATATTAAGGTTTATGAAAAGAGAACAAGAAGACAACAAACACAAATATTAGGAAAAGAGGAGGTAAAGCATAAACCATAAAAGAGTGAGAAAGGGAAGTAGAGGATGGAAATAGGGGATGAAGACACAGAAACAGAGCCTAGGGTTTACTATAGGAAACCTCACACTCGTCCTACAAATAAATTAAGATTGAGTTTTAAAGAAAATATTAATCCTAAGTTAGAGGAACCAATGATAATTGATTAAGAGGAGAATTTGAACTCTTCGAAGGTAAGAAAAAAGCCACAAGATAGGGGAAAACAAAGTATGAAGGTAGAAAAGGGAAAGGAGCTCCAAAATCTAGTTGAATTATACATAAGGGTAATCGAAGGATGAAAAGAATCTAAGACAAGTTAAACCTCCTTGCTCAAGCTACAAAAGTTATGAAAGAATGATCAAGTTACCTCATTGACTGTTATAGACATATTTGGGCACTGCAACCCCAATCTTATATGTTATATGTCGATAAAACAAGGACTTTTTAACTCCTAAAAGTGTTGTTTCATACCCTAAAGGATCATAGTCAACTGATTACATCATTCCCCAGAAGTTCCACCTGAAAAACCACTCAGAACTGGCCAAAACTAGACCATACTGACTGCTCCATTGTCAAGGTGTGATGCATATTGGCTTCTACACTAGCCAGGTGCAATGCATACTGAAGAGGCCTTTTGTAGAGTGCGATGAGTGAGAATGGTCAAATGGCTAAGACAGTTTGCTAAGTGGATGCTCATGGAATCTTCTAGAAACTTCTCCTATGACACTTGCCTCTCTGAATTTTCCCAGGGATGAGTAAGAGATCAATGAAATCTCCAAGTGGAACCAAGACTATGAGCAGAATGACACTAATCAAAAACCCAGAGATGGCTCACACCCTTGCAGACATCTATAAATGGATCCCTCATCTGCGAGATCTAGAGGCTGGAATGTTATAATTCGTAAGGAAGTGTTGTTGGTTTATCTTTGAGAAGAGAAATTGTATTTTTGGGTGATCTTGCTTTTCATGAGGTGAAGAGGGCTTTGATGCTGGGAGGATGATGCTGGATCAGACAACTGGGTTGTAATTCTCCCTTCTATTTTAATAAAGTTCTTTGAGTTTTCCTCCATACAATCGTGTATTTGTGAATCTTGTTATTTGTGAATGCAATTGTATGTTCAATGTATTTTTGATTATGCATTGTTTATGATATTATAGATCGAGATGCTTTGACGGTGTTTTGTTACTTTGTCTCTATAGGTATTCTCTAAAGCGAGACAAGTAGGAGAGGAGTTGCAAGCTATATCAAGGGAGAGAGAAATCAAGCAAGGAGCCAAGTGGAAGATATAGGTTGGTCCTCTTTTCTTCTCTCTTATCTATCATACATAAAGGAAATCGCAAATTTCTTTGATTTTTTGTTTCTAAGATAGCTGCCAATTTTAGTGGGACTAGCAGATCGAAAAGACACTAGTTTTCTCAAAAACAAAATGGCGACTCCACTGGGGACCAAATAGTTTGTTTGTTTGTTATTTTTGTTTGCTTTATAAAATATATATGGAGCCTGAAGTTAGCCAGATAGCCTTCGAACTGGTCTTGCTATGCAATTGCAAAGTAGATGAATGTTGCTTTAGTCAATCTCCGAGTTAGTTTATGATTCGAACATCTGACTTACAAGCATTTTAGATGCCCTTTTGGTAGCTCAATAACCTCATAAGATCATACCCCTATACTTTGTTCTTTACTGTTCATAATAGCTCAGCATAAATCACTGAACTTAGCTGCAAATTTGAACAAAAACCCACCTCAGTTTCGCTCTCTGGCCCATCGCACTGTCGATCACTGGAAACTAGTATGCATCCCACCTCTCGTGTGTAGCAGGTGAGATGCATCCCTGTTTTTGTGAAGCACAAGTGCGATGACTGAGTAATACTATTTCTCTCTTTGCAATTTGGGTTTTTTTCTCCTTGTTTTCAGCTCTATTCAGTTGTTTTGTTGCTTTTGATCAGTATCTCATTGCTGAAGCCTCCTTCTTTTACATATTTCAGCCTTCATTGATTAGGATTATTAAATGTTTTTTATGTATTTTTCCATCATTTACAATCCTTTTTTCAAAAAGTAGCTTAAATCGAACTATCGTTTTGATGGAAAAAGTGTCAGAACTGTCATTGAGTAAAAAAGAAGTGTCGTAAAGTCTTCCTCCTCTAGATAGTCGATTGTACTTTTTGTCATTGTATTTGATTTGAATTGTTAATATTTGAAGTGTCTAAAGTAGTTTTCTATTCGAAATCGAAAAGTGTCGTTTAGTCTTCCTTTCATTTTGAAAAGAAATTGTCGAAATGTCGCTTTGAAGAAAACATTTCAGATCTATACTTAGATTCCTTTTTGCATTTCTCACATTAAGGGAAATGAAAAACAAATACATGCATTTGCATTTGCATTTAGACTGTGTGCAAAAAAAGATTTAGGAAAAGTGCATTTAGTGTGTGCTCTTTGCTCTCTGTTTGAAATAATCGTAATCTTCTTTCCTTAGTAGCTAGGATTTTCATTACTAAAAGAAAACAATGATTGTTTATCATTTTAGATTGCATATTGAGGAATTTTACATCTACATCACGCGGTGAACCTTGAAAGGAAAAATTATAAACAAGATCAACTCTAAAATAAATCTCAATGAACTTAAAAATGCTTTGGAACCTAATGCAACACATCTAGAAGTCTAGGCTAGAGACATGTTCCGGCGTTGTAAAACCTAGTAACTATCGTTTTCATCGAAGGTTGGGTGATTCCTCCTCTTTGATATGACGAGTGCTAGTACAGACTTGTGCTCCCCGTACCGTCAAGTATATATTGGGATACCACAATAGGATGATATCCTTTATCCATAGGAAGCCATGTCTGTCACCCTATCGATCGCAATGCATTGAACACAACATTCCGGAAGATTGACGGCTGTACATAAGTCCTTGGTAATTTCTCGTTAATTTACCACCAAGGTGTATATTGTAGTTTTGCAATTGGTTTGGTAATCCATCTGTCTAGATTTCCAGAGTAGTTACTTTTGTTCCTTTTCAACTCCTTAAAATAAAAGGTCCATCTTAGCACTTGTCACTTCATGATCATTAAAAATCGAAGGCGACTAGATTCATCTTTAGCTTTTTCTCGATTCTTAAAAATTAAAAAAGAAAAGTTGTGTCAAAGTGTCATAAAATTTATTTAATTCAGAATAACATCCCTATTCCTTTATTGATCTTAGGTTGAGATAATGGAGTCCACCAATCAAGGAATCCCTCTTGAAGGGAATCCTAGTCCATTTTCTTCTTGGGAAAATATTTGCGCTCCATATATGGCCACATTGTCCCTTCCAGGAATCACAATTGGTCTACCGGTATGGCTATTCTCAACCTCTGTCGTTCAAAATACCATGATTCCTCAGCAACCGAATCAGCAACCAGTTGATATTGAAGTTGACCCTTCGCCTTCTACTTCGTTTGTTTCTCCCTCCCCTTCTTCCTCTTCGCTTGGTGAAAGTAGCGATGCTAATAACCAAGTGACTGAGAAGAAGAAGAAAGGGAAGGAGAAAAAGAAGAAGTCAGTTAAACAAGGGGGCAACCATGTAGCATCTGGTGAAAGTTCGCACACCAAGCTTTCCAAGCACAGATCTCCATGCATAATTTGCAAAGGAGACCACCTTCATTGAGAGTGTTCGTGCATCCCTCGGATCTTGAGAGAATGGTCTCCCCATTCACACCATCTGGTGTCATCAACCTCTGGCGATCATGTTGACAGCACACCATCAACTAGTAATAGTGAATTCAATGGACATAAAGGAAAGGTCAGATTTCTATGTAGGTTATGTGAAGGTAATCATGCCCTTCACCATTGTCCCTTTTTGGATGAATCCAAAGGAGTCTTGGATAACCGTCCTATTTCGTCGTAGCGACTTCCACCTGGATACAAGAAACTTTCACCAAGTCCTTCACTAGTTGAAAATCCGACTGACATGACTCAACCATTGGTCGAAACACCTATCATTGAGAGTGAACCTTCTGAGCCCATACCAGACCAAATATAGTAGGTCGAGATGGCAGTCGACCCAATCTTACTGTCAGAAGGTCCACCTTCAGATGATACAATTTCCAAAGAGAATGAGAACAATACTATTCAAATTATTTTTGCTGATACAGAGTCTGATGAACTTGGGGGAAATCCACCCGTTCCTTTACAACAGGAGGAAAGTCCCCCAATTCAAGGGGTTCATTCAACCATTTATCTGGTACCCCCTCCAACCAGTCTAGTTGTTTCCTTCAATTGGAATCAACTATCAAGACCCCGCCTTCCATCTAATGTACCATTCTAGATCATAGTACAAGTTTACAAAATGATCGTGTCTGGCACTATCATGGATGAATGGGCTTCAATGAGTATCATTTCCTCAACTACTTGGAAAGCGCTTGGTTTGCCATTGCTTGAGCCTGTTACTCAAAATTTATCAGGCTTTAACAAAGGAACGAGTCGACCGTTAGGGATCCTTCCGAAGTTGCCAATAACTTTGAAGAGGAAAACCATTCACTTGAACGTAATGATAGTCCAAGGACCATTAGATTACAATCTAATTCTTGGATGTGACTATATATATAGCATGGAAGCTATTGTTTCCACACTCTTTCCAGTGATGTGTTTCTCACATGAAGGAAAAATGGTCCAGCTTATCGACCAGCGTTCATTTCCCAGTTCAAACACAGAGCTAATTCAAACAACATCCCTAAATGGTCTCTTTGCGTCAAGAATGTCTCTTCAACCTTCATTCCATCCACTTGATTGTGACGAGTAGTCTGGTGAATGTAACGAAGCTTAGGGGGCATGCACCCTTGTCTATTTTGAGATGTACCCAGCTGAAAAGATAGGTTTCCTTGTAGGTTATGTGATTGGACTGAAATAGCCATTTCCTTGTAGGTTATGTGATTGGACTGAAACAGCCATTTCCTTATAGGTTATGTGATTGTTCTGAAACACCATTTCCTTGTAGGTTATGTGATCGGTCTGAAACAGCCATTTCCTCATAGGTTATGTGATTGGTTTGAAACACCATTCACTTTTGTCCACTATGTGGACAAAGCCAAGGAAGTGTTTTGTCTAACCGCGAACGAAACAATCCTGCTTAACCGCAGTGAATTCCATATGGTGACCTGGAGACTCTCATTTTCTTGATGCCTGGGGGCATGTAAACCTTTTTATGCAAGTGAAAATCGACCAATTTCATTTCTTAGCTTTTTAGATTTTTTAGCTTTTTAGTTACAATTTCTTAGGTTAGGTGATTGGTCTGACCCACCATTCACCTGTCTATAGTGCGCAGATGAAGCAAAGGAAGTGTTTTGTCTAGACGGAAGACAAAAGTATCCTACCTAACCTTAGTAGTTCCTTAGCTTTTTAGTGTTGTTAGCTTTGTAGTTTGGTCATTTCTAGCTTACATAAAAAGGCAATGAGCATATGTTATCATAGAGTTCAAGCTCACTAAAAATGAACCTACCAATGAGAGACATCTTTAACTACTGGTATGAGCAATGTTTCCACAAGGTTCAAGCTCGTTAAAAAATAAACCTGCCACTGATCATAGTTTCTCCCAATTCAAGCTCGTTAAAAAAAAAAAGAATCCACCCTCAGTAAATAACCTTTGTGATTGCCCTGCTATCAGCCTTTTGAACCTTGGTTGTGTTCCTACCATCACCTCCATTCTTTTGGCCAATCATACGCTTCCACTTGATTGTTTACCTTTTTGAGGAACAACTATGACGAGTGGTTTTGTTAGCCACCCTCTTCACATCACCATGTTTTGAGAAGTTCCAAGCTTACCCAGAACCAATTTCTACCCTAAAACACCACTCGTTCCTAAAAAACGAGTCTCTTTTAAATTCTTTTTAGACTCGTTAAATATGAAAAGATTGTCGAGCTATTGGCCTTTCTAGCTTGTTAAAGTAAGGGGAAGCGCCATCCCTCCTGTACATTTTAATCTTTTTGAACCTGAGGGATCATCCCACAAAACGATCAAGCGTTTGTCTTTTTCGGCTCGCTAAAGTGATCGGAAAAGTCATCCCTTTTGTATTATTTTAATCTTTTTCAGACTCAAGGGATTATGCTATGAAAAAGAACTGCTGGACAAGCATACATTATCCTACTCAAGCTTGACAAAAATAAAGAGGTACTGGTCAGCAATGACTGGGGAAAAGGGGCATAAAACTTGAAGAACTTTATTGGTAGTAGGTCACTCTTGAACATGACACTTTCACTCCATCACCATGATTGAGTCGGGTTGGGTTATTCCATTCACCAGTCATATCACCATTGGTCCTCCACACCATCCATTTTTGGGGTTAACGCTACCAATCCATCTCAGTGTCGCCGATATGTTCAAGAGAATTCATTAAGATAATTCACCATCCAGTGAATGCCTCATCCATTGCAATACCTTCACCTTCCATTCTTCATGACCGCCATTCCTGAACCTTGTATCATCATATCATTTTCACTTCCTGAAGTTGACTTAGAAACAACCCTTTTAGTACTTTGAAGCTTGCATGCCTCAATGGCAAGTTTCTCACTTCTAGCAACGGGTTTACATCAATGGCCTTCGACTGAAAGATTTTGCATGGTGTTCGACATCAAATCATATATTCACACCACGTGAATTGTACTGTAGTACCTTGAGGGTCATTAACATTATCGATGATTCCTCTCACACCTATTAACAACTCACATCATTGGCTGGTAAGCAGGCGATGTCTTTCCATGTTCGACTTCAGGACATCTTTTCACATGGATCGACTTGTACATCGGGCAAAGATTGAACAAGTTTGAAGACCCTGGAGCTATTTTCATCCATCCAGGCTGCGATATATTCAGGAATATAAAGACATCAAATGTACACAAAATATGCCCAGATGATCATCTAAGCTAAGGGATGATGACTCTACATACAAAGAATCACCAGTCTACAACAATAGACGATTATCTGTCCTATGTACATGGAAATGAATTTATAAAGTTGAGCATGGGAATACCTGCCTCAGCTAGATCATGAAAATAATATGATGATGATGTATTGTATTGTATCTTATACAGGCCACCTTCCAGTTCAAATACCTCAGATCCTCATGATAAAGCATTTCACTCGACATCAAAAGATTTACGACTTCATGCTTTCGGGGGCAACTGTTATAGACATATTTGGGCACTGCAACCCCAATCTTATATGTCGATAAACCAAGGGCTCTTTAACCCCTAAAAGTGTTGTTTCATACCCTAAAGGATTATAGTCAACTGATTACATTATTCCCCGGAAGTTCCGTCTGAAAAACCACTCAGAACTGGCCAAAACGAGACCATACTAACTTCTCCATTGTCAAGGTGCGATGCATACTGGCTTCTACACTAGCCAGGTGTGATGCATATTGAAGAGGCCTTCTGTAGGGTGCGATGAGCAAGAATGGACAAATGGCTGAGACAGTTTGCTAAGTGGATTCCTATGACACTTGCCTCTCTGAATTCGCCCAGGGATGAGTAAGAGATCAATGAAATCTCCAAGTGGAACCAAGAACTATGAGTGGAATGACACTAATAAAAAAACCAAAGATGACTCACACCCTTGCAGACATCTATAAATGGATCCCTCTTCTGAGAGATCTAGAGGTTGGAATGTTGTAATTCGTAAGGAAGTGTTGTTGTTTTATCTTTGAAAAGAGACATTATATTGTTGGGTGATCTTGCTTTTCATGAGGTGAAGAGGGCTTTGATGCTGGGAGGATGATGCTGGATTAGACAACTGGGTTGTAATTCTCCCTTCTATTTTAATTAATTTCTTTGAGTTTTCCTCCATACAATCATGTATTTGTGAATCTTGTTATTTGTGAATGCAATTGTATTTTCAATGTATTTCTGATTCTACATTGTTTATGATATTATAGATCGAGATGCTTTGATGGTGTTTTGTTACTTTGTCTCTACAGGTATTCTCTAAAGCGGGACAAGCAGGAGAAGAGTTGCAAGCTCTATCAAGGGAGAGAGAAATCAAGCAAGGAGCCAAGCGGAAGATCCAGGTTGGTCCTCTTTGCTTCTCTCTTATCTATCATACATAAAGGAAATCGTAAATTGATTTGATTGTTTGTTTCTAAGATAGCTGCCAATCTTAGTGGGACTAGCAGATCGAAAAGACACTAGTTTTCCCGGAAACATTGACAAAGCAATATATCAAACTCTAATTTTGTTGAAAAAGCCCTAATTTTACCTCAGCATTTTGGCATGCTCTGTTTTATCTTTTTGACAGTCAATTTATTTTTTATATGTTATGGTAATATGTCATAAAGGTTTTGTAGCTAAAGGAGAGAAAAAAATACAAGTCAACACAAGAAAGAATGACCTTAAAGAGTGTAAAAACCTACACAATATAGTTGCATAATTTCAACAGATTTCACACATTCATGCATCAGTTTTTCTACAAATGAGGAATATGAGTTACATTTCCAGATACGAAGCTTACAATGGTGTGAAAATTTTTGTTTCTACACTTCATCTATGACTCATCCTTTTCCTAGAAGAATAGAAGAGGATGCGTACAACAGTTTAAAAATACTTTGACCAATGTGTAAATGAAAAATAAAGATTCGAATAGCTAGAAGAATAGGATTTTAATTATGTTTTGTAAATTAAACTCTCAGTTATTGTAAATATTTTAGAGTTATGCTACCAGACTTTGTGGATCTTAACGTTTATGTATTTTTCCTATATAATACATCAAAAAGGAGGAAAAAAGGTTGGATTTTGGAAATAGAAATATTTTTTGTTGTTGTTGTGTGTGATCAATTTGTTAATTTTTAAGTACCAAGAGGAATAAGAGATTATGTTCATGATACAAATATTCTTGTGATGATATTCTCAGTCAATTCTTCTACCGTGATAGTTTCCTTTCTATGTGATATCATTTAGCTTCTATCTTGTGATGTTTAAATGACATTATGCGACGAACATTATGTGACGAAATTCATTAGTTAATTCTCTGGTTCATATGGTTTAAGAATCTTCACTATTTCTCCCAAAGCTTGTAGGATTCATGTTTCATTCCCTTCTATAGTGGATTGTTTTATTTTTCTACTACCATTCATTTGATGTTTGATATCTCTACAGTTTGTCATCTATCCTGCCTCTGTCCCTCTTGATTCATACATTCAAGATTTTGGTATCTACATCTGAAACTTGATTGGTTAACTCCATTTCCCAATAGATTACTTGTTTCATCTCAACCACCACACTTAAAATCCAAAAACTCTACTAAAGATATAACCATTGTTTGAAGATACAACCAATTGCTAAGCTTAGTGATTAGGTTCTTAGGGAGATCCCTCTCTGGATTGAAGGGGCTAGCCTTCAATATACAATCCTAGTTTGAAAATGTTACCTCAGGACTTCCTCTTTCATATCCAAGAGGATATTTCTTAGTGATAACACTTGGGTTTTATTTTAATTTATTTTATTTAAATTATTTTTAACAGAACTAGAGTAAAACTAAATAAACAAACCACGAAATGAGACAAAACACAAATCTCCTAAGGTAGGTGGATGGGATGCCTAGGAGACACTCACTAGCTCCCTTTAGCTTACAATGTTTGCTTAGGAAGGTTTACAACCCTTTGAAATAAAGGGAAAGGTTTGTTGTCCATTTTTCAATAAAAGGGAAGAATATGGGTGCTTTTCAAGGCCTTGGATAGTCTAAATCACCAAAAATTGGGCAACACTTCCCTTTGTTTGTTCACTAAACCTACATAATCAATGAGCTATTCATGGTAAAATATGCGTGAATCACTTTGGGAACATCAAAAAGGTTAATATAAAATCCAAGAAAAATAATTCCAAATGAAAATTTATTGAAAAGCTAATATAAGAAAATAAGAAAGAGCTAACTAAATCTAGTTTATTTAACTCTCTTTTATCCATTGTTTATGTAACAAATAAATGGAAATCAGATCTGCCAAATAAATCAATTGATAAATTAGAATAAAGTGACTAGAAAGATTTAAAAAAAAAAAATTAAAGCAAAAAAAGAAGATAGATTGTAAATGGAATCCTTGGGCAATGGAGTATTTGTTAGAGCATGGTGGGATTTTTCTTCTTATACTTTGAATTTCATGAAGCATTCAACCAAAGTGATCCATGTCTTCAAATCGAGGTGCCTAAAAAATTGAAAAATTCTTGCCAAGAAACTCTATTAAATATAGGTACTTCTTATGTAAGAAACCTAGAAAATATGCCTATCACCAAGAAGTACATATAACCTTTGATTTCTAAATGTAAGAAAACAAATAGACTACTCCTACTTGGTAAAAATACCCCTCCAAAGACCTATAAACAAGGCTTGAAAGAAAATTAAAACAAAGAATGTTAGTTATAATCAAGTATGCACACAAAGATTGTACACCATTATTTTCCTCCAAAGCTCCCTTTTTTTAACCAATGATGAGTGAAATAAAAAATGCAAGCAAGTATTCTTCCAATCCACAAAGATGGATACAAAATTAAAACAAAGCAATGTTACCTCATTTATTAAAATCAAGTATCCACAGAAAACTTGTACACCATTATTTGCCTCCAAAGCCCTTTTTTTTTACCAATGACGAGTGCACTACAAATGTAAGAAAGGATCCTTCCAATCCAATGCTAACTCTCTTTTCAAATGCAGATAGCTTTGTTTTACCAAAAGAAAGGAGTTTCCAAAGAAACTCTTCGACTAGAAAAAGAGAAAACTCTTTCACTTAGAAAATGACGAAACTCTTCGAGTTAGAAAAAAAAGAAATATTTTAACTAGGAAAAGAGGAAACTCTTTAACTTAGAAAAAAATGAACCTTTTACCAACAAAAAAAAAACCCTTTTAACTAAATAAAAAGTTAACGTATTCACATGCGTGAGCGAATAACTAATTTTCATGAGGAAAAATTACATTTTCTCAAAAAAGAGGTACTAAGGTGATGTAGGTATTATTAGTTAGCAAACGAGTACCTCTAAGGCATATGACACCTTCTAGTACCATTTTTTTAATTATTACATAAATTTTATAAAGAAAATTTTATTTCCACGAATTATTTTTTAATTATATAAAAAAATCTTAGAAAAATCTAAATTGAATTCTATAAGGTTCTAGATAATGAGTAGCATGGTAATATATATTGGTTATAGACTTAAATAACATCACTAAGGCCTAGCTATGAGGAAGTATGAGTGAAAAAAATAGGAAACATTTAGAGGAATCAATTCTCTAGGGATGCAAACATTTTTCTTAAGATTTTGCACTAAAAAAAAAACTTTGTGTCTTTAGAGATTTAATCACTCTCAAAACTTAGCAAATACATAGTTAAGATGGATATATGTTGGGTATAAAAAGAGATGTAATTTTAAATAACAATTATATTACAATATTTCATATAAGTAAATGTTACATTACAAAGAAAAAAGTAACATATAACTATTATTTTAATAATGTAGTTATGTTTCTTAATATACTATATTGTGCTCAAAAAGAAGTTTGCATCTTCAGAAATTTGATCCCTCTAGGAGCTTAGTAGATCCATAGTTAAGTTGGATCTATGTTAATTATAAAAAGAGATCTAACTTTAAATAACAAGTATATCTGATCCTAACCATTTAAATGATGAACTCAATCACCTTCACAAAGTGTTTGAACTAAATGGCTATAATAGAAATACCATCAAGAAAGCCATGCACCTATCCCTAAACAAAAATAACAAAGATATTAAAGATCAAAATTTATCAACTCCTAAGGTCTCCCTCCCATACATAAAAGGCACCACGAATAAAATTACTAAAATTCTTAATAAACATAACTTTAATGTAGCCTTCACCCCCCCTAACACCATCAGACAATTATTCAACTCAGTCAAGGATCCCATAAACCCTAACCTTCAAAAAGGTGTTTATGTGATTCCTTGCTCATGCGGTAAGGAATACATAGGTGAAAGAGGTAGGTCTCTTAATATTAAAATTAAAGAACACACTGCTGACTTAAGAAGAGAAAGGATCTCAAAATCAGCCTTATCTGAACATGTTCATTCTTCCTCTCATTACATCTGCATGGAAGAAGTCAAACTCGTTAGAAGAGAAGACCACCATGTTAAAAGGAAAATCAAAGAAGCCATTGAAATAGAAAAAAGGAAGAACAACTTGAATCGGGACGATGGATTAAAACTAAGCAACACCTGGAAACCTTTCATTGAAATCTTAAAAAATCAATAATTAACTCATTATTGATTTATTAATTAATTAATTAAACAAATAAATTAATCAAATAAATAAATATAATTCAATCAATTAAA
>APFE030673537.1:16465-35777 GCA_000404065.3 Pinus taeda | reverse complement strand
GAAATATGCTTACAATCAGAAATGGAAATAATACTAGCTAGGGCGATGGTAGCTATCTTTGAGAAGAGATGTGTGGGCTACATCCTCTGAACTGACTTACAATGAGGCTCGAAGGCCTATTTATTGTTGAGAAACAATGAAAAACCCTTAACATTCCAAAACCTAACCCTAGGAGATGAAACGCCAAATTGTGGGCCCCGTTTGGAGGTAAGTTGGTACATCAACTTCCCGGGGTCGTAACTTTAGCATATGATATCCGTTTGACGCGTACAATAGCTCATTAGAAAGATCTATTCGAGCACTATCATTGTTGGAACGGGCAACACCATGGACCAGTGTTGCCCCCGGATTCCCCAAAAAACGTCATTTAGGGCCTCAAAACGGCTCCGGAAGTTCAGGACCCGAAAAACTGCTAAAAATAGTAAGTTGTGCTACAATTAAGGAAACTGAAAATGCTAAGAAAGACAATGGTGGGGGTCCAGGTGGACTTGGCAGGTGGCCACCAATATCCACCTGGATCATATGATGCAGATTCTTGGAGCTGCTGCTGCTACATAGGTGGTCTCTCGGAAGGATCCCGAGAGGAACAAGTTGGAGTATGTTCGAATGAAGGTTGGAGGCGCTGATATACTCACTATGGTAGATAGTGGGGCCTCTCACAACTTCATGGGTGAAGATACTGCAAGGAAGGTTGGGCTGAAATATGTTCCTATCAAGGCACATATGAAGATGGTGAACTCTCCTTTGGATGAAGTACTTGGTGTGGCTGAACGAGTGGACACTACACTTGGTGAATGGACCGGGAAGGTGGACTTCACCATAGTAAGGATTGATGACTATGACGCCGTACTAGGGATGGAGTTTATGAAGCAATATGATGCGATGATCGTTCCACACTTGAAGAAGTTGTACATATATGATGGAAGGGAAGATGTACCCATAGGTGTGCCTACCTTTGGGGTAACCAGACCTGATCATGAGGTGGCAGCAATGCAAGTAAGGAGTGATGAAGATTTGGGTGATGTATGTAAGCGTTTTTCCAAGGCAGAGACAAAGCTTACCGAACAATCCTTGGTTATCAAATCACTTTTAGATAGTATCTTGGACTTGACAAGAAGGCTAGAGGTGATTGAGGATGAGGATGATGATGAAGCATATGTGAGGTCGGGTGAGGACTGGGTCACTTACTTACAAAGGATGGAGGTTGAAGATCCTGAGAGGTGGATCGAATTGATTAGTGAGGGTGAGCCTTCATGCTCTCACCCCTCTTCATCTTCTTAGAGAGACAAGAAGATAGGGCTCATTGTTAGCTGCTCATGGCAGTGAGTCCCTTAAGCAGTTGAGCAAGTTATGATGGTGCAGGGATGGCTTGGCATCAAGCATCATGACATGTTGAAGATGGATGGAGACTACTTCATGGACCTGAGCATGGACTATTCTTGATGGAGTTCAGGATGTTGCAGATGTTTTGAGGAACAACTGATGGTGGCATGAGGATGTTCACTCTCATGGTTTGAACGTGACAGTTGGACTACCGATCCGACTAGTTCATACATGGGGGACGTCAGTGAGCAGAGATGTGTTGGCATTATGTTGGAGTATCATGGCAGCTGGTCACATAGAACACATGATGGAGAGAGGTGTTCTCATGGAGCACTTCGACCGATTGATGGATGAGATGTTGGCACATGGTTGTGGTGTGTTAACACTTGTTGACATATGGGCAGTTTGCACATGATGGAGTTGGTGACATGATGGAGTTGACACATTGTTGCAGTGGACATGTAGCTGGATGTTGAAAGGATGAGCCTTTCACGATGGAGAGCAACATGGGGAGATTGTGACAGCTGGTCAAGGATCATGGACAGTGATGACATACTTGCAGTATGGACTATCTTGGTGGCATTTGGTCACTTAGATGAGACATGGTGGAGATGGAGACCAACATATGTGCCGGGGATGTTTGCCATATGTGAGGGGAGTCGACATCATGGATGAGGCTTGGAGTTGGGATGTTGTCGGGGACGACAACGGCTTCAGGTGGAGGAGAATGTAACACCTCATGGGGTCGACGGCGCGACGGGCGCACGGGCACGGTGGGCGCCCCGGGCAAACGTCGGGCGCGGTCGACGGGCGACACGAGGGCGCAGGCAGGCAGGCGCACACGAAGGGCGCGTGGCAGGGCGCAGGCGGACAATCCAAACGGCAAGCTGCGGGTGATGTGCGACAGCGCTGCGGGTGGACGCGGTGAACGACAGGGCGTGGTTATGTGCGGACGAACCGGCGAGTGAACGCACACAACGGTGCCACGGTTACATGCGAAGCGTCGAACGACGAACGATACTTGGAGATATGGCCGAGCGTTGGAGAGTATATACGACAGGTTGAAGGGGCTTGCGTTAAGGCAAGGCCGACAGCCGTGAGAAAGGTTCGGGGCGAGTTTGGGATAGATTTGGGGGTCGGCCAAGGGGTGACCACCCCCACACTCAACCACGAAGGAAGCATATAAATGGATGAGCGTGAGCGCTCATTTGCACATCAACGAACAACTCGCATATCTTCGCATAGCCAAGAGAAGGGTGCGCAGATTGAAGAAGGAAATGTGCGCACCTTATGCGCATGGTTCTTAGTCTTGTACGCTCGGTTAAGGCTTGGAAGTAAGTCGAAGATTACGCAGGGTGGTTCTATATTACAGTTTTGGTGCAGACTTGGCGTGGGATGTTGGGTGGCTTGGACGAGCACCATTCTTTGTACAAGGGTTGCATGAAACTATTGTAAGGCAAGGTTGCCTGATATTGTAAAATTGGCTAAGTGTTGGCTTGGAGTTTGCCAAGCACACTTGAGTGTCGTATATTGTAAAATTCTGATTTATAATATATATTGTGGGCAGACTGTTCGGGAGTTGCCCCTCCCCTTTATATCGTGCAATTGATGTGTTTTATAATTGTTGTGTTAATGAATGAGTATGGGCTTCATTGATATAAAGGTTTAACGTATTTTACTTAGTTGCGAAAAATAAACTAAGTATCGGTTGTGAATTAGGCGTAGTCCGCACACATTAGTATTGTTAAAAAGAAAGTGTGGGGTGGTGCCGCACCTCGCCGGCACGGTTGGAAGGCTACCGTAGGCTTGGGGGCGTGACACGTGGTATGCGGGTTGGAATTTTCTCTCACCGCTTTTTTTAAATAATGGTTTTTATTATTTTTTTTGCTAATAATTTTTCTTGTGGGGGCAAAGATTCAAGAAAAAAATTAGTATATTTAAAATAATTAATATTAAGATAGTTTTCCATAGAGCATTATGTTACGATGAGAATCGCTGCTTAAATATACGTGGTGGAATGTTCTTATCAAACTTTCTTCGGTGCTATCTAGGAATACACTCAATTCATTGTGGGTAATAATTTAGGGTTAAATTATTTGGTTACGTCAAATTTGTTAAATTATTTTATTTGAATATTTTACTAGTTTTTTTTTTTTGTTCATGAGGTGTAATATTAGTTAAAGTCTTATAAATAGGGTAGCAATTTAAGTGGGTTTGTTTGTAGGGAAAACTCTACAATTAAAAGTGGGGCTATTTAGGATGGGTGACCTTTCCGGAAGTCTTAGTTACCCGGTGTATATAGAGCATATTAGTTAAACCAAGAGTAGAGCATATGGAACATGTTAGATACCTTTAAACCTAAATTCTATATTAGAAAATATTTCAAAGCAAGAGCCAAACATATGGAACATATTAGCTCGCTCTTGAAGTTTTAAAATGTCAATAAACTTTGGATATTGAAGAAATATTAATTTATGAAGTATGATGTAAAAGTGGAGAATGTGTTGATAACAAGATTGCTGGTATTTGGTAGGAATGTCAATAACCGTTGTATATTGAAGAAATATTAATTTATGAAGTGTGATATAAAAGTGGAGAACTTGTTGATAACAAAATTGTTGTTGGTATTTGGTAGGAGAGAAAGCTTGTCTTTTACGGAGGGTATTTAGGTGGTGTGGTTTTCCTTGAATAACAGTGATGATTAAGCCTATATTCACAGATAAGAGCAATAGATGGTTGTCCTCACTGTTAGTTTGACAATTAAGTTATGATAGGGCAGCCTCCTAAATATTGGTTTGATAACTAAATTATAATAAATTTTCTCACTATAAAATTATTGTTAACCATTTGTAACATTTTTGGTTAATCTAAGCTGTAGAGCATCTTCAACTTGTAAACCACATGACAGGATACTCAACTTATAAACCACATGTAGTGAAACATACATTTCAAACAGCATCTTCAACTTGTAAACCACACATTTCAAACAACATCTTCAACTTGTAAACCACACATTTTAAACAGCATCTTCAACTTGTAAACCACATGTAGTGAAGCATACATTTCAATTCCTTGTGGAGCCCACACACAAATGTAGAATATGGTACAATATGTGTTGTACAGTGAAATTTCTGTGTGTGGCAGCGCCTAAGCACACACAGTCAGATTTATGAATGCAGTGCTCGATATAGATTCGTAAATGTCGTTGGATAGTATATATAAAGGTTATTAGATTTAGTATGTTTCAGATTTAACCATTTTTATATGTTCTATAATCTGGTAGAGTATTGGAAAGCTATTAGATTTGAGGTATTTTAGACCTAACATTCTTTATACATTATGTGGTTTATATTTAATATATATATTTATTATTGACCGTTTTTTTATCCAGAGTTCATATAAATAATAATAAGAATAAAAAATAAAGAATAATCACTTCAATGTTCCAAATTCCCCTTGATATTTCACCCACGCAAAGTTCGTATGCCTTAAAAGATCTCGAGGTGTCACGCTTATGCAAAAGTGACATGTACACGAATCTGTGTCATTAATTAATTAAAGTAAACACGAGTCCAAACATAAGGTTTGAGTTCGAGAGTCCAGGACGCCCCCCTGTTTATTGTGTTTTTATATCTCGCTTCACAACATAGGTGTTTCACATTACAATCCCCCCTCGATTTTATCTGCCTTTCTAAATTCTTAATAAAGCTCCTCCGATCGAGCTCTGAAGCCCTCCATCTCTTCGACCATCTGAAGCCCTCCTCCCATTTCTGTTTCTATTTTTCGTTTGGCAATGGCTGCTTCCACTTCTGCTCATTCCAACAACAATAACATTATGTACCACGTGTTTATCAACCATAGTGGTCTAGACATTGGGAAGACCTTCGCCAGTCTTCTGTACCGCCGGCTCACTTCCTCTGGACTGCGAGTTTTTCTAGGCCAGCCGGAACTGCGACAGGTAGAGAAAAACATTAGTCAAATTGATGGCGTTATTAGAACCACCCCTTTGCACGTTGCAATTCTTTCTCCCACATATACGGAGTCAAGGTGGTGTTTAGACGAGCTCGTGCTCATGTTCGAGTCCTGGGAGTCCGGGGCTCTAATCATTCCAGTGTTTTACGGTGTAGATCCCAGTGAAATTAGGTGGACACAGGGCAAAGGATCCCTGCAAAACCTCGAAAGCAGCAAGACCGCTGCCGGTCAACCGTGTTACGCTTACAGCACAATTCAACAGTGGAGAAAGGCACTCCGTCGGATTGCAGACATCAGCGGTTTCGTACTGGATGCGTTCCATGGGTGAGAGCTCAACCTTCTCTCTGGGGATTGCATTACTTTATTATTTTTGGATTGACATGCCTAGACGTTTGTTTCTGACTAGTTGTATTATTTTCTTCCAAATAACCAGCGACGAGGGCAAGTTGCTAGACAGGGTTGTTCAAAGAGCAAACACAGAGGGATGGAGTATTACAGAAAAACAAGCAGTAGGTTTGCATGAAAAGGTGGAAGAATTCGAAAATAAAGTACTCATTGCAAAGCCTCAAGTTGTGGGGATTGTTGGCGTCGGCGGAGTAGGAAAGACAACCCTTGCAAAGGAACTCTTCGATCAGAAGAGGGTAAATTACAGTAGATGTTGTTTTTTACCTAATGTGAGAGAAAAAGCAAGGCTAGGCTTGTTAAGTTCTTTGCAAAGGCAACTTCTTAAAAGCTTGACTGGAACGGATGAGCTGATAAGCAACAATATTGATGAAGGTAAAAAGGCGCTTGAAAGACCTCTCTCATCTTGTCGTGTTTTAATGGTTTTAGATGATGTAGATCACCTGGATCAGATTCATGCTCTTTTTCCAGTTAGAACTCATCTCCTTTCTGATAGCTTAGTAGTGATTACATCTCGAAATGACGGGGTGATCACAAGCTCAGGAGTTGAGAATGCATCAATTTATCATTTAACTGGACTTAATCATCAATACTCCCGAGAGCTTTTCTGCGCCTTTGCCTTCAACCGTCCCCATCCAAGTCCAGGATTTGAATCTTGGGTAGATAACTTTTTAGAAGTCTGTGAAGGCTTGCCTTTATTTCTAAAAGTGTTTGGAGCAGCACTCAATGATAAAGATGACCAATCTATTTGGAAACACCTATTGGATAGATTTCAACAAGTACCTCCGGGTAAGGCAGAAGAAAAACTTCTAATTAGTTATCAGATCCTCGACTGGGAGGAACAACAGATATTCCTAGACAGTTCATGTTTTTTCATAGGACAAAAAATGGATACTGCCATAAGAATATGGGAGGGATCTGGGTGGAATGGTCGTTTGGGGTTTGGTACTCTAGAGTACAGATGCTTTTTGGGAGTGGACGAAGAAAATAATATAGAAATGCACGATCACCTTAGGGATTTCGGAAGAGCTGTTGCTGATACCTCGTTGCCTCGTCGTCTTTTGCATTCTAAGCATATTAAGGATATGTTGGAGCGATTATCTGTAAGTGCTCAATCATGAATCTTATAAGATTATTCCATAAAAATGAACGTTCTTTTTTGTAATTTTTCTGAACTTTTCAAAATTGAATAGCGATAACCATCAATTTTCAAGAATAAACAGTTATCAATGTTCAATTCTGTAATTTTTCTTTTATCATTTTCCAAACATAAATGTAATAGCTATCATTTTTTAAGAATGAACAGGGAGCAACTGTAGGAAACGAACCGGTAACAGCTGTGCGGGGCATTAGGATGGTACTGGGTGAAGACAATGATGATGTTAATGCATTTGGTGGTGTTGAAAAGGGGATCTTGGAACTTCTTGATGCAGTGGGTGGTGTTGATGTGACGACCTTGGAACTTCTTGATACTGAAGATGCTATTTTGGAACGTATTTTGAGAAGGCTGGAGGAGCATGTTCCAAGTCTGATATGGTTGCGGTGGAACAAGTGTCCCGAGCCTTCCCTGCCTTCATGGATCCCCCTGAGGAATCTAAGGGTTCTGCAAGTGTCCGGGAGCGAGTTAAGAACATTGTGGGAAGACGTTTTGCAGGTAAACAACAATCTATTTTTGTTAACGTTTGTGTTTACCATGATGAATTTAATATGGCACCACACGGTGACAGAAGGATACGAAAGGGTTTTATATAGAGGACCGAGTATAAGATGTATTTATAATTGAAACAACTCTTGAACATTTTGCAGGCACCTTTGCGTTTGCGGGAGTTAGAGATTAATGCTCCGCTCTCCAACATTCCAGAGTCCATAAGGCAACTGGAGGACCTCGAACGCATTGCCATTGGCAAGTTTTCATCTGGAGGACAGGTTAATCTGACAAAATTGCCACAAGGATTTTGTCATTTGCGATCGTTAGAAGACTTGGTGTTAACAGAGTGTTCAAAAATGAAGTCACTGCCAGACGCCTTTGACGGTTTATGGAACCTCCAACACATCGATCTCTCATTCTGCCGCAATCTGGAGAGACTGCCGGATTCTTTAGGAAAGATAAGGTATCTCCGACACATCAATCTCTCGGATTGCCACGATTTGGTGACGCTGCCAGATTCCATTGGTCGTTTATGGCGCGTCCAACACATCGATCTACAGGGCTGCCATAATTTGGAGAGGCTACCAGATTCCTTTGGTGATTTGAGGGCCCTCCGACATATCAATCTCTCAGGTTGCCACGATCTGCAGAGGCTGCCCTATTCCTTTGGTAAATTGAGATACATCCAACACATTGATCTGCAGGGCTGCCACAATTTGGAGGAGCTGCCGACTACTTTTGGTAATCTGATGAACCTGCTACATATCAATCTCTCAAATTGCCACGATTTGGAAAGGCTGCCGGAGTCCTTTGGTAATTTAAGTAACCTCCAACACATCGATCTCTCAGGGTGCCATAATTTGGAGAGGCTTCCAAATAACTTCAGGGATTTAAAGAAGCTCAAGTATCTTGATGTGGAGGGTTGCGCTAATTTAATCATTGACACATTTGAGATAAGTGAAATATCAGTTAACTTACCATCGGCCCATCAAAGTCAATTGGAGCAATTACATGATTGATGCATAGCCATAAAAAATGAAGACCAAGCAAGATATAGTGCTAGCTGGTTGCTCTTGATATAGTCAATGTTGATGGTTATACATGTAGGTCTTCAGGGTCTTCTTGTATCTGCCATGACCTCCAGCGTGGCAGAAAAAGAATTATGCTGGAGCGATGGAGCAGAGTGTTTGTAACTGCCTGGTATTCTGTTTGCAAAGTGAAAATCCCCAGGTCTTGCAATGTGTAGTTTTGAATATGAAGAAAATAAAAATCGTTGTTAATGGTCTAATTTATTCTCCAATAAACATTTCTATTTTAATGCTTTATTTTTCTTATGATGTAGTCATCACCTGTATTTATGCGGTATCCTGAAATCAGAAAGCCGTGTGGTATTTTATTATTGAGATGCTTCCATATTTCATAGCCAAGCAACCACAGTTAAAAGTCTACATTATGCCTATGGATGCCCCAAACTGCGCAGGGATGGAAGTAGTGGAGCAATGGTAGGAACAAATGAGGTGTGAACATTTTTGGAATGGAATCTCTGCACCGAGTGATCATCCTTTCACTGTCAAAATTTATTATATATTTATATTTATATTTATGTTTATGTTTATGTTAATTGTGCCGAGGAATCTATCAGCGGCTGGACTAGTATTACTAGTAAATTTTTAGTTATTTAAGTCTTGTTCGTTTAAAATTATACGGTAACTGCTTTGTAAGTAAAAATGGTGTGATTTTAAATAGTTTTTCAAATTTTAAAATAAATTTAAAAATATTTATTAAAGAGTGTTAAAATTTAAATATTAAATTAAATATTTAAAAAATTAAAATTTAAAATTTGTAGATCATCATTAATTAAAAAAACCAATTACAATTACCAATTTTTTAATATTAGAAAAAAAAAGGAAAATAATTAAACAATTAATACTTACACGGCATCAAATCTTTATTCACAAGGGGAGAATAGTTGGCATATTCCGCAGACTACAATTTCGTGACATTCCATTCTTCTTTACCAGATATATCTAAAGGTCATCTCGGACGAAAATATCAATCGCCTTAATCTTACTCTGAATATCCTTCCCAGAAATTTTGTGGATAGCGTAGGATAAGGATCATCGCATGGTTACCATATCTTCATTGAACTTTTTAAAATTAAATTAAGTTTATTTAAAATTAAATAAACAGAAATTTTAATTTTAATATTATTAATAATATTTTTTCAGTTTTATAATTTTTTAAATTTTAAATTAGAATATATATGTTGAATATTTTAAGTAGGTTTTTCTTTTTATGGTTAAAAGTGTATTTAGTGTACTTTTCACAAAGAAGTATAGGATATCAAAATCAAGTTGTTTTTAGTGTAATTTTTTGGAAAGTTTTTTCCATGGGTTTTCGATCTAATTTCTTAAATCTGGAAGGAATTTATTGCAATCAGAAGTTTTGATAGGTGATCTTTGCACAATGGAAGCGCCCTAGGGGGTTTTCCAAAGTGTGAATCGATATGTATATTATTATATATATATATATATATAATATATATATATATATATATAGTCAAAAAACTAGTTTAAATAACTCAAATCAAGATTTCACCTCAAATTTTCCCACCGGATTTCTGCATCCAGAAGTCCAAAAAGTCGCACTAAAGACAACTCCTATCGAAATGCAAAAATGCTAAAAGGATGAGATGTGGATGGAAAAACAGCTCAAATAAGCTATCAAGAAAAAATGTAAGATCAAAATTTAAAATAATTAGGGAGATGGCTTAATCGAAGCAAATGGTTGGGTCTTCATTGTTGTTGGGTTGTTGCAAGTGAGAGGAGGGATACTAAAGTGATACTCAATGCAATCCAAGCGTTAGTCCAAGTCCCACGAGTATATGTTGATATTGTACATGTACTGGTTGAAGTAGTCTTTCATATGTCCAACTTCTAGCACCCAGTAAACCAGTTTGGCAAGAACATTAGTGTTTGAAAGTTGTTGTTGCATAGAGGCCCCCTTGCGTTCCATGTGGCCTATCTCTTGCTGGATGGGGACTAGGGTAAGATCCTTAAACCTCACATTTGTTTCCTCTAGGTGATGGTGGGTACGAGAGTGGCCCTAAGAAGTCTTATGTTGATGATAAGGCACTCCTTAACAAACATGTGCACACTGACGAGGCAAGATGAAGGCCACGACAAGGAGACAAGACTAAGATGTTAGGAGGAGAGGGGAATAAGCAACTAACCAAGTGAGAGGAACCACATGAGGAGGGAAAGGGGACATATGGTAAGAGCTTAAATGAAAGCAATGTTCCATGGGGACGTGATTATAAAACCGACCACAGAGAGGAAGAGTTGGTTCAGAAGCAGGAATAAGGGAAAGTCCAAGGTCGACCAAAGAGATTAATTGGAGAATGCACGAGTCTACAAGAGATATACAGAAGAATAAACTCAATGCCCAAAGAGCTAGATGAGAGATGCAAAAAAAGTATCTAGTAGAGAGGATGGCTAGAGGAAAACTAGTAGTATGAAAAAAAGCATGAATGGAAACCAAGTAGTTGAAGGAATGAAAATTAGAGATGAAGAATGCTCCCACTAAGGACGTCCAATGCTTAGGAGGATTTTCCATAGTCATGCACAGGGGGCATAATCAAAATTCATTGCATGCACAACAATTTGACTTGGAGAAGGAATCAACAACATTAGATCAAAGTGTCGAAGAACAAATTGAAAGGCACCCATGAGTCTCCATATGGGGGGATTAGACCTGTTAATTATGGAATGATGAGTGAGTATCAAGAGCAAAAGAAAGGGGCCTATCTAAGGCTCACATAAGTGGGTCGACCACTACTTGTTAAGTGTATTACCAAAGTGCATGGAGGAGGCTACAGGTAAAAAGAACTGAGAACTAGACACTTAAATGGGAGTAACAACACTAGTGGGAGAGGCATGAGAGACACAAGGATGGAAATAAACGTCACACAAGCCAGGGCTTGACATACCTGGAAAGGCAACCAAAAGTCAATGTTGTTGGCATAATCAAGCATGAGTTCAAGCGATCAACAACCAGTTCACATGAGGCAGAGCATTGATGTTTTAAGAGTAATTAAAACATGGTTATGGGGGTGTGTTTCCATGTCCCTAGCCACATGGACTAGTGGGGCAATCGAAACACCCTTCCCCCTTGCCCCCCACCCTTCGCGATATAGGCACCCCATCGAGGAATAAAATTAAAATTATTATTTAAATTATACTAATTAATTGGAATTTCAATAATTTTTTTAAATTAAAACCTCAATTTTAAATAATTAAATAAGTTTTCATCGAATTAGACAGAAGATACTAATGCATAAAAGCTTAATAAAGCACTTATCGTGCCATAAAAAATGTTTTTGGGGAGAATTGGGATAAATTTAGTCCATTCAAAAGGTTTCCTCTACAAAATCCACAAGGTGCCAAGTAAACAAGATTCAAAATTTTATTAATTTGTTGATCAAAATTTGATTTCTAAAAGAAAGAAATATATAAATTATTATTATTTATATATGATAAACCAAAGTGTCTTACTATTTAATACACACACACACACACACATTGACAATGAGATAAAATAAACACAAAGATTTTTTTCCTAGAACCCAAAACCAAGAAAACCAAATTAATTTTTCATTATATTCCAATACAATGTTGAAAACATTATTACATGTTGTATCATTCATAAAACTCCAACCCATTAGCCCATGATTAGAATATAATCATAGCTCCTTAAACTGTATTTAGAAAACCATGGGAAAAACCAACATGCACCTGAAAAGCCCTTTGCCAAAAATGGATGCAAAAACCACCTTTCTTTTCTAGGGTGCTTCCCCAAACCCCATGTAGGGATGCACACTACTCCCCTACCACCCCCCGTGATCCCCTTAGTAAACCCAACTTAATGTATTGCATGTCGGGCTAGTAGTGCAAATAATACAACACATACCCAACATTCTCCCACTTGTTGTTTTCTTTACACACATGGAGCCACAGGAGTACACAATCACTTATCTAGGGAAGTAACAACCATTCTTTCTCTACATCAAGAAAACTTCTCAATGCTCACAAACTCATTATTTAAAGTGTCCCATTTTATGAGTAATAAATTTTTGTCTTCAACCATATCCCTCACAAAGTAACATTGGATATCTATAAGATTTGTACTCGAATTATAAGAAGGATTCTTTTCCATGAAAATTTCACTTTGGATCACAATATATCCTTATAGCTTGTTATACCAACCCTATACATGAACATAATCTCTATAACCAAATTTCTTCCTTGCTTGCATGAGTGGTTGCCAAGCATTCAACTTCTGTAGTTAAAAGTACCACTACAAACTCCTAGGTCTCTATAATACTAGTGTATCCCCCTTATTGTTATTGTTGTGCCCATGTAGCCCCCATATTGTTATCATTGTGCCCCATAGAATCCCACTATTGTTATTTTTGTGCCCCATAGAATCCCACTATTGTTATTTTTGTGCCCTTACATTATTATTGTTATGTAGGCTCTGATTATGTTGTGACCCCTTAGAGTCCTATATATACGAAGGAGGTATTTCCATTTATATCATTCAAGAATTTTTAAATTATGTAATGTAAAGGAGGTTTCCCCCTTGAAGAGGATAATTTTTAAGTCGTTGATCTATCATTTTTTCTATTTTGTGAGCTAGTTGCATAACATTTGCTATCAAAGCTTGGGATTCTAGGGTTTCGCTGTTGCAAACATGTCATCTTGGAGTTTTTGCTATAAACTTTTTCTACGAAGTTTCAAAAGATGGAAATTTTACAAGGAGATGAAATCCTGAAGAACTTCCTGTAAAAACTTCAGCCTTGGTTCACTATATTTTCAAAGATATGGTTCAAATAATCTATGGTGTTTGCATGCTCCAAAATTTCATCTCAAATAGGTGACCATGGGAAAGTCATCATAACTTCCTCTATGTGACACAAATTTAAATTATGTAAAGGTGGCCAAAGTTTTTTTCCCGTGGAAAAGAGTCATAATTTCTATTGATATATAAGAAATTACATTTTGTAGATGCTAGTGCATATGCATATGGAGGCAGAGTTACCCGTCAAGTTCAAATACTTAGACCAAAAAGGATCAGTTGTATCTCCACGCAGGGAGTCTGTTACCAATTTACTATACCAATGCCTGCTCTCTAACATAGAGAGAACTAGATCAAAATTGAATGTTGACTCTTCTCAGAGACAGAAACTAAGTAACAAAAATGGAACTATATATCCAGAGTAGTTCATATAGAGAAAAAAGTTAAAATAAACATGATATATACAAGGTTAACAGTAAAATCATAGGGCTTAAAGCCCATTTTCTCTATGGTCCACAAAAGGTCTGTGATAATGCTGGTGGAAAGTCCCATCTATTTCTTCCTAATTCAACCAGTCCTCGCAATGTCTAAGTGCTGCCTTTTTAGAAAGGTGGTTTGCCCCCGTATTTTGCTCCCTGAAAATGTAGCAATAGGCAAAGGAATCAAAAGAAGATATCATTCTTTGTGCCTCTTCTAATATATGCCTCAGTGAAAATGCATTGCAGTGAGATGCATTATTTAACCAATTACAAACAATTTTAGAATCACCAAACAATTGGAGATGTCTGCAATGCTTTTCCAATGCAAAATGAATGAGATGTTTTGTAGTACAAAGTTCAACATAATTGTTAGTTCCCCTGCCTAATATCATTTGAATCTTGAAGCAATGTGTTTCATTTAGGTAGAGTATGGCTCTGCCTCCACAGCCTGTCTCCTATGCAGAGCCGTCAAAATATGACCATGGTTTTGTTTTGTCTATGATTTCAGGGTTAATGATACGAGGAGGGGTATTGGAGTCCTACTCGGGAAGAAGATCATAATCCACAAAGGTATGGAGAAAAATGGAAGGCCAATGGGGTGTCTTGTGGTTGAAAATAGAATGATTTCTAGCAATTCATAATGACCAGCAAACAAGGAGAGGCATGTTTCTAGATTTTCCATTATGGTTTTCACACCATGAACACCATGCATCCAGAATGTTATGTCCATGCCAGTTTTTTAAGCTTGGATAGTGAGAAATAATGGAGTTCGAATGTTCCTTGGAGGTGGGGCAATTTAGGAAGAGATGTTTAGTACTCTCTTCATCATTGCGACACAAGTGACACTAGAAAGGGCCATGAAAAGATATTTTCATCAAATTTAACCCCATTGGAATCTTGTCAAACAAAATGTTCCACATCAGTAAGCGGGTTCAAGGGGCTGCCTTAGGCTTCTAGAGTAGTCTCCAAGTCGGGTTTATGTTATGGGGCTTGTATGGTTCCATTAATCTAATATAACCCTCTTTTGGAGAATATGATCCATGTTTGGCAAAAGCCCATATAATCTCGTCCAGTCCTTCAAATAGTTGAATGTGTGCCTAGCTAAGAGCTTCTGTGTAGTCCTGCCAATCCTGTCACCACTGTATGGGGATGTCTAGATCAAGAGCTGATTTCCATGCCTACTGTAGGAAGGAGGAGTTGTTGCTATCACCGATGTGTTTGATGTGTGTAATGCCCTTGCTATCTAAATGCCTTATCAAATCTTTCGGTAGCCTGTGTGCATTACCACAACCAACCCATGGGTCCGTGCCAATACGAATAGCATTACCCTCCTTAATTCTCCACATTATGCCTTCACATATGAGTGGTAATGCATTTATAACTTCCTTCCATATATTGGAGATGTTATTGTTTATTATGTGCTGCTGTCTAAACCAATCCATCAGGTTCATGGGCCAGATATATTTCGCTTGTGCTACCCGAGACCAGAGGCTGTTTGTAGTGATAAGATGCCAGCCAAGCTTCACCGCCAGAGCTTGGGAGATTAGATATAGCCTTTTGATGCCCCATCCTCCCCATCTCTTAGGTTTTGCTATCATTTCCCATTTGACCCAAGAAAATAACCTACCCGGTTGATTGCCCTTCCATAAGAATCTGCAACATATGCTTTGCAGTCTATTCAATATACCATTCGGTATCCAAGCTAGGGTCATCCAAAATACAGGAGTGGCTTCAATCACAACTTTGACAAGGAAAAGGTGGCAAAAGTTGCATGGACTGTAGTAACTTTTTTATCGTTTGCAGGAATTAAGGTTGAAACATTGACATGTGGCACTCCATACAAGTTCTCTCTACCGAACAAGTCTGTCATCAAGCCATCGTGGGAGATTGGGCATAACTTTATCTTGAAAAATCCAAATTTGGTCTGATTTATGGCATTGGAAAGAAGACACAAAGGGATATTACAGGGCCAAATTTCAGATCTTGGAGATCCAAAATCACATAGATACAACAGTTTAAATGTAGAGCTCCTAGAAATAAAGAAAAATGTGAGATTTTTTTAATTTTGCATAACTTTTGTTTGAAATTTCAGTTTGAAGTGATTTAGAGGGAATATTGAAGCATATATATCAGTATTTGGTTCTAAAATACCTCTATTTTTGTTTTTTTGTTTTTTACACCAATTAAGCCCTCAGAAAGCTCTACTATCACGCATGAAGAGGAATAAATGCAACATGATATATCAAAATTACGAGACCAAGTGCAACAAATTTCTCTCTCACAAAGAGTAACCAAAAATGAGATGGAAGCTAATATAGATGATTTGAAGAATAGTATAGAAGCTAAAATGGATGGTATATAATAAAAAATGAAAGGCAACATGGAATATTTGAAGAATGGTTTAAAAGCATACATGGAAGGTTTGAAGGAAGATTTGAGAAAGTCGCTACAAGAAATGCTTCCTAATGGTGAAAAGGTATTAGATGAAACTCATGATGAAAACAAAATGAATATTAATCATGATTCCATACACTATCTTTGGATTGAAGACCCACCATATTCTAAAGATCAATATGAGGAAGTTTGATGGCAAGTATCCTGTAATATGGATAGTATAGATGAAGCATTTTTTTGATCTCCAACATGTGCAACACATGCAAAATGTACAGATTGCAATTTTATATTTAGAACCCAATCAATTCGTATGGTGTCGATGGCTTCATTATCATAAATCACTTGTCACTTGGTCAATTTTTATGGAGGAAATGATATAATATTATGAGGATACAAAGAGCAACACCTTCTTTAGACAATTGATAAATATGAAAAAAAAAGGGTTCAATGGTGGAGCACATTAAGGACTTCCAAAAATTGAATATAAGGGTAAATGATATTCCAAATGAGCATAGGATTGATGTCTTCATAGGGACCTTAAAGGATAACATCCAACTTGAGGTTTTCCTTTGGGAACCTAATTCATTGGAGAAGGCATTCAGAGTGGCAAGAAAAGTTGAAAGAAAAATTATGGGAACAAGGAAGTATACCACTCAAAACTATAAATATGGAAGTGTTGCTGCTCCTAGCCTTCCACAACCTACAAGGTTGACACAACAACAATTGGAGAAGGAAAGAGGAAAAGTTCTTTGTTACAGTTGTGATAGAAAATACACTAATGGTCATAAGTGTGTTGATAAGAAATTGTTTTACATAGATTGTGAAGAGGAAGAAAAGGAACAAGAAACATAAAAAAAGAGAGGATATACACCAGGAACCAGCCCGGGAGAAAGAAGAAATGAATCCGATCATATCTTGTAATGTATTGGCTAGGATTACCACTCAAACTCTCAAGAAAGAAGGACATATAAAGAAGAAGAATGTAATAGTGTTGATTGATTCAAGTAGTACCCATAATTTTATTCATTTTTAGATAGCCAAGGAATTCAATTGCTTCCTATATCCACCACTAGAGTCTCAAGTGATGGTTGCAAATGGAGGAACTATAAATTGCTCTAGAAAGTGCCATAATATCAAGATATCCATGGGAGAATATATATTAAATAGTCCAATCATTTCCATTCCAATGGGTGGTGCTGATGTTGTATTAGGAGTCCAATGGTTACAATCTTTGTGGATGATAACGTTTAATTTTCAAGAACTTTTCTTGACATTTTTTGGGAAGGAAAAGAAGTTGAATTAAGAGCTATCGTATGAATACCAAGAAATATAATAAACTCTAATTGCATGAAAAAGCTTCTAAACAAAGAACAATGGGGATTAATTGCACAAGTATGCTCACTAGAGATTCACACATCAAAACCATCTATTTCTCCAGATCTCCATAAAGTCTTGGGCAATCATTCCAAGGTATTTGAGACTCCCAATGGCCTCCCACCCATTCGTAATCATGATCATGCTATTCATTTGATTCCAGGAAGTATTCCTCCAAACAAGAGGCTTTATAGATATCCCTATGCCCAAAAGAGTGAAATTAAACGTATGGTTACAAGAAATGCTAGAGGCTGGTTTAATTCAACCTAGTCAAAGTTCTTTCTCTACTCCAATAGTATTGGTGCACAAGAAGGATGGATCATGGCATATGTGTTCGGATTATATGGAGCTCAACATGCTCACTATTAAAGATAAATTTCCCATTCCTATCATTGATGAATAGTTGGATGAATTACATGGAGAAATTTACTTCACCAAGCTAGATCTTCATTCATGATATCATCAAATTAAAATAAAGAATGAATACATTGTGAAAACAACGTTTAGAACTCATGAGAGTCATTATGAATTTTTTCTCATGCCTTTTGGCCTTACTAATGCACCTTCCACATTTCAAGGGTTGATGAATTCCATTTTCAAACTCTTCCTTAGAAAACTTATGTTAGTATTTTTTGATGATATACTAATCTATAACAAGTCTTGGAAGGATCATGTTCAACATGTTGACATGGTGCTTAAACTATTGGAGGAGAAACAATTATATGAAAAAACCTCCAAATGTTTCACTGAAGTATAGGAGGTGGAATATTTGGGTCATATTGTATCTCACAAGGGTGTTAAGGTAGACCCTAATAAAATCAAATCTATTAAGGAATAGAAAATTGCCACAACCATAAATAATCTTCGAGGATTTATCCGGTTGACAGGGTATTATCACAAGTTTTTTCAGAATTATAGGAGAATAGCAGCACCTCTAACATTGTTACTGAAGAAATATGCATTTACTTAGAGTCCAAAAGCAATGAAGGCATTTGAACATCTTAAAGAGGTAATGTTCTAGGAACCGGTCTTAGCTATGCCAAAATTCAAAAAAACCTTTATTGTGGAATGTGATACTCCAGAAATGGAATTGGTGTTGTTTTAATGAAATAAGGAAAACCCATTTCTTTTGAATGTCATACAATCAAAGGAAAGTATTTACAGAAACCTATTTATGAGAAGGAAAAGTTGGCAATACTACTTGCACTAAAGAAATGGCGACCTTAGCTAATGGGAAGACACTTCAAGGAAAAAAAGGATAATGAGAATCTTAAATACTTTTTGAAACAAATATTATCTTTAGAAGAGAAAAGCAAATGGGTCACAAATATGTTGTGTTATGACTCTGAAATCATCTACAAAATAGGGAAGCAAAATGTTGTTGCAGATGCACTCTCAAAAAAGGATGAATATGTGGAAGCATTGCTTTGTGTCATTACTATTATCCAACCTGAGTGGATAATAGAAGAAAGGGATGAATGGAAGAAAAATGAAAAGGTGTGGACACTCATTCACAAGTTGCAAAAAGATCCTAGTACATCTGATCCAGGTGGATATTGGTGGCCACCTGCCAAGTCCACCTAGACCCCCACCTCAACATTTTCAGTTTCCTTAATTATAGCGCAGTTTACTATTTTTAGTAGTTTCTCGGGTCCTGAACTTCCGGAGCCGTTTTGAGGCCCTAAACGATGTTTTTTGGGAAATCTAGCTTCGTGATTTTTTAGATAAAAAATCATCTTTCCCGTCGTAGTCCCCGGAGAGATCTTTCCAATGGGCTATCATGCGCGTCAAACGGAGATCGTATGCCAAAGTTACGACCCCGGGAAGTTGATGTACCAATTTACCCAAACGGGGCCCATAGTTT
>APFE030673535.1:18870-44698 GCA_000404065.3 Pinus taeda | reverse complement strand
GACTTTTTGATGTTTGATTTTATTGTGATGAATGAATGTTGTGCCAGTCTAAAGCTTGATTAGCGATAGAATCTACTAACCAATTATGAGATCTTGGAATATGCAAATAATTAATATAAGTAAATGATCTTTGCAACAACCTCACTCTTAAATATTGGTGATATAAACCTGGATCCCTGACCTGATAAATGTTATTTAATTGAGACAGTATTATCTGCGAATCAAGATATACTACTAATGAATCAATTCCATAAGAAATAGCTTCATATAGTATATTAATTACAACAGTATACTCAGCCATATTATTTGATGCAGGACCAATGCATACTCCCCTTGACACCATCAACTGACCAGTTGGATAGTAGATCACCCAAGTTGCGGAAGCAAGGTTCTGAGTGTGCCAATTAGCACCATTAGCAAATCCAAAATAGACCAAGTCATCCATCAACACCTGCCACAACAGATCAAAAAGTGTCAATATCAAAAAATCCCAATGAGATATGTACAAAAACACAAATATACAAAGAAGCCATTGCCTAACTACTAAGCAAAGTACTTCTTTAGGTAAACCCGTCAGGGCGCTCCACTAGCTTGCTCCTAGAGATGTTTATAGGTACAATCATCGAACCAATCAATATATTACCTTCGGAAAAAAATTGTGTTGGAGCCAAAGGAACCATACAAACATCGCTAGTAGGAAAATTGGAGGACCTAGACTTGACTTCATGCAAAGGAGGACCGAAATATAAATGATGACGTAAATTTTCTAAAGGTCAATCTACAACCGTCATTGCTTTGAATATTGCTTCGTCGGATGGAAAAACAATATCCAAGCAATCCAATGCAAAAGTGGAATCAAGGGTTTGAGTATGAACTACATCACCATCTAACTCTTTCACTGAGGAAGGAGTAGGATGATTGTCTGCAGATTTATCAATAGATTCACATCTAGGCTTTGCTGCAGACATATGAGATTCTATTCCACCCACCTTCCCTTCATCTGATGTGGTCGTGGAAGAAGGTAAGGTCCCAAGATCTGAAAAATAGTCAGTTCAAACAAACTCTTTCCATGCAGGCTCCTTGGAGGATGAAATTGTATCTATTCTAGCAATAGGAGAGGGAAGATCAAAAGTACCCATCAATAACAAGTACATCTCGACTCGTAGATTCTCAAGAGGTGGACGGGGGTTATCCACCAAGGGAACAATAGAGTTTGAAGTTGCTTGAGAATCGATTGGAGAATAATCCAATTGATCAACCTTAACAATTTTCCCCTCATGAGGAAAGAAAATGACACAAAACAGAGTTGAAAAATTGACATCCATTTCATATACCCAGTTCCTTCCTAAGACAAGATTGTAATCTAGGTTAGCATCGATGACCTCTACTTTGATATTTATGACCTTTCCTCCAACACATACAGGAAAGGTCGGGATAATCCCGTATGGCCTATGAGAATGACCATTAAACACTGTCAAGAGGGTAGGTGAAGGAACAACCATAGGCGATCTAATGGTCTTCCAACATGACATAGAGATAACACAGGTAGAAGCTCCCTCATCTATAACCATCCGAAAAATATTGGTTTTCTAGTAAGTAGACATTATCTAGAGAGACATATGATGAGGAAGTTTCTTTTTGACATTATGCATATCAATATTGAAAGCTAAAGAATCATTTGGATACACTGCCCCCATTGCCGAAAGCAAGGCACTTCTTTGAGTAGGAAATGACTAGAGCACCTCTAAAGTGGACATAGCACATGGACTCTGAGCTAGATCCTCAATAATGGAGTAATTTTAGGCTGCCCTAACATTAGGGTTGATAGTCGTTAGCAGAACCTTTCAGTATCTGAGGTATAGTCTCGATAGAGGGTCGCTCAATATGAAGTGGATTGATAGTTTCAGGAACTGATTTATCCTTGGATGTTTCACCTTCACCATAATCACATGACCGAGTAGCCACGTTAATGTTAGAACCCATCATGAAAACATTTGATGATTTATCCCCTTCCTAGTTGCCCCCTGTAGAGGTACTAGGATTTGAATTTGCACCAGCAGGCATTTTCTGCCCTTGGGGGAAAGGGTTGATTAACACAACTCTAGAGCTAGAAGTCCCTTGCTGCCCTAGCAAGTGCTGATCATCTTGAATTTTTGGGCAAAGATGAGTTAAATGGTCTCCACTGCATAGCTTGCATGGAAACTTGACTTTCTTTCTAGATTCATTTTCACCGCCACCAGCATTATTGGCAGGTTTATTTGCATCAGCCTTCCCATCTTGACTCTTTTTCTTACCTCGTCCTTTCTTTTTCCCATTGGAATTTTGATTTCCTTTGGGGTTGGAAGATTGGATGACATTAACTGAAGAGGGTTGAGAAGATGAAGGGTTAGACGACGTGACCTGATTAGTAGGAGCATTTTGTAAAGTCAACTGCTGCAATTGGCTCAATAGGTTCACCGCATTGGTGTTTATGGATCCAATGATACCATTCAAATGGGGACTTGGCTTCGATTTGGCTATATCAATCTTAGCCCTAGGAGCATCAAGCAAGATTTTCTGTAGAATCCCAGACTGAGAGTAAATCAATTCTAACTTTTGGGCCCTAAAAATAGCTTGCTCTTCAGAATAGGCTTCAGACAAAGAGACATCCTTAGATATCTCAAGTTGTAAGGATTTCAAAAACCATTCGAGATGGTATTCATGAGAAATTTCAGCTTTAATAAGCCTCTTTCTCTGTCTCCATTCCTGAATATGACCAGAAATGTGAATTGCCGTGTCCTTATAGAAATTGGCCAGAAGTTCAGTTCCGACATCATAATAGATGGGCAACTGGAATTCGTTTAGAAAAATGTTAGCCAAATCGGCGAAATATGTAAAGATGCCCCCTGGCAACTCTATATACCACTTGGTCACATTGCTAGTTAAGGTGTGTTGACAAAGTCTCAACCTAATCGAGTCATTGATGAGGGAGTTTGATGAGCACCATAAACGGAATGTGGTTACATGGTTCCTTAGGTCTTCACCACCCTTCACCTTGAATTTTTGAATGTCCAATGGGAGTTTGTTTGGGACTGAAGGCCAAGTCGGATTATATTTTATTGGATCATTTGTTAATATCATGAGATCTAGAAAATTCAACGTTGCTAGAAAAGGAAGCCTAGGAGGACCTTCGGGGTTCCACCCAGATTGGGTAGAGTTCCCAAAGTTTTGAAAAGATTGGCTTGGATTTCGCAAGGCACCAGACTGCTTGAAGTAACCAGCAAAACCAACTAAACCCAAAGGCGAACCTTGTGATGCAACAAAACTCGGAGTTTGACCAACTCTGGTCAACAAACCTCCATAACTAGCGAAGCTCCCTCCTCAAGCATTATAAGGAGTTGATAACCCCTGATAAGGATTCCAAGCAGAAGCTAAGGGAGGAATACTTCGAAATGAACTAATTGTAGAGTATGGCCTATTCCCTTGTTGGCCAAAAAATGGATTCCCAGTTCCTATGCCACTAACCACAGGGTTAGTCTAACCTTGAAAGGGATTGTTGCCTTATCTTGTAGAAGAAAAAGGCATAGAACCTATCATTAGGTTAGAATGTGGTATATGACCACTTCCAAAAGGAAAACCCTGAAATGATGCCGACCCACCCATCATGGATGTGGAGGCACTAAATAAAACTCATTGAATATCTTGTGAATGGGTGCTAAACAGGAAAAATCCAGAACTAGATGCATTGGCTTGGGAATTTCCACTCATAGAAGGAATGGAGGTAGACCCAACTAAGGATGTGTTAGCAAAAGACCCAAATAAAGATGCAGAGGGGATGGAAATAATTCCTCTCCCTTGTACTGATGTTGGAATTTGCATAGTTGTAGCACTTGTGGTAGAAGCCATGCTTCTAGTGGTGGTCATCGAAGGTAAGTGTGTAATATGACCTAGACTTGATGGTCTATGTGTCGGAGTCCCAATGTATTGTAATATGTTTGGATGATTAGAAGGTAGAGGGGAATTCGGAGCCGCTAATGACTTTGGGAGTTCTTCTGCCTCAGTGTTATCTTTCGATTGAAAGAGAACTCAAGAAAGAACTGGGGTGTTCCTCTCTAGTTCTGTGGAATTACTAGGCCTATCTTGAACAGTAATGCTCCCGGGGGGAGGATCAATCCCCGATGCACTGGCTGCCATGGGATGAAACCCACTAGTAGTATTACCTCTGCGCCTTCTAGCAGAAGGATCTAAACTTGGTGGTGAAAGACCATGAAGTCTTTGAGATCGTCTAGGCAATCAGTCAGCCACCTTGAATTCTTATTAACATCCAATTAAAGACTCAAAAAAAATTAAAGCTAGGCCAACTAAGTGCACAAAGCACACTCTACAAAGCCCCTAAAAGATGTCAGCCAGTTAAACAACTTTTAAGTACTTCTGCTCTAGGTGATGAGGAATAGACACCAAAATACATGAAAGTGAAGTAAGGGGCCTTCCGAAGATAGTCTGGGATAGTGACGGCCCATTCCTACCAGCGAAGGTAATAGAGGAAGTTACGTTGACCTCCTAACAACAGCTGTGTCAGTGCAAGCCCCCAAGCTTTGCAAGGGTGCCCTCCAGAAGTACCGCTGAGAGTGATACAATGTCGATCCTAGGTGCCACAGGATTCCCCTCTGTAGCCACCTGTGTAGATCCCTAGGAGAAGCAACTAAGGTTACCAACTCATGTCAGAAGCCAAGAGGAACAGTCTTGAGGTAAGATCTGACAAGTAGGAGAGGGGGTATCTCTCTTCCTTATCTTCAAAAACCCTTGTGCTTAACTCCCAAATATAGAGCTTTCCTGGTCTCCCTAACGCTATTGCATTTGCACTCGTTATTCAGATTTCTATGCTTAACAGTTTAAAGTGGCCTTCGAGATTTTTCTCTCCACACACCTAATCCAAGGCCCTAAAATATCATAAAACTCGTTGGTGTGTCTAAATGACAATATAAAAAGTTCTGGTATATTTTAATTAGTGCTTATTTTTAAATGGGCTATTATTAAGCCAAGGGATATGCGAAAATGAAACTTGTGGTGTTTTTTGATGCAAAACAAATTAATAAAAACCAAACTATATGCAGATGCACTCGTTTTGTTCTTTGATGAAAGAAATTTCTACCAGGGTCTAAGGAACTTCTAAGAAAGCAATAAATTTTTCTTTTCTTTTCTTTTAACAAGCTTCACATTCACAAAAATTAGCTAAACTATGAATGCCCTAAAATATGCACAAACTATTCTAGTGCAATCAGTATATGCTGATGCAAAAACCTAAGACTACTCTAAAGCAAAGAATGATTGCTTCTAATTAGCCACTTAATATGTTTAGATAGAATATAAGTTGCTAATGCTCAATTTCGTCCAAACACTAAAAGAAAATCTCAAGACAAACAAAAATGCACTTTCACTCACAAAAAGAAACCAAATCAAAACAAGGCCAAAGAAAGCAAAAACCAAGTTTTCAAAAAGTTTTCTTCAAAAGCAGAAACAAAAAATGAATTTTAAAAAGTGCTCTAAATACTATTGAAAACTTTGAGACTGAAGAGCAGGCAACAAAAGCACTTTGCAAATTATCAACTCATAATGGGTGAAAACTCGACAAAATAGGTGTTTCAAGATGCTCTTAGTGACAAAAAAGCATCAAAAAGAGCTTGGTGACAATGATCAAAAGATCAAGAAAGACAACTCTCAAAATTGTCACTCAACAACTTTCAAAAAGCAAGAAAAGAAAATGGCCACAAGATGCAGTTTTGACACAAAGCAATAAGGTCACAAAGATAAAGTTTGTCACAAAGATTGAAACCAATCTTTCTACCCTAGAAGACCAGAACAGCCAAGATTCTCAGAGAGAAATCTTGTGCGCTAAAACACAAATGATGACACTTGCAACAAAAAAAAACAAGACCAAAACTTTCACAAACGAAGAGAATTCAAAACCGGAAACTTGCTGTAAAAATAGAGACTAACAACCAAACTTGACTACTCAGGAAACACTCAGACCAACAAACATATTTACTGAACAAGAAATATTTGCAAAAATCTTGGAAAATTAGAGTATATGTGACTGTGTCAATGCACAACTGTGTGTATACGCAATTCAACCCAAAGAAACCTGCGTATATGTGGGTTCATATGGGGAAACTTGCATACATACGTTTCTGTAACCTAGAAAAACTGCGTATATGACAGTTCACAAGAAAAAAAAAGGGGTTTGAAGAAACTGTTTAGACTTAAATTCTGAGTTCCTATAGGAACAGACAACTCAGTTATAGCAAGAAAATCAAAGGCTGAGCCCTGATTAGCTTAAATTAACCCAAACTAGCAACAACAATACTATTGTCTCCAGCGGAGTCGCCAATTTTGTTGAGGGACAAAGTCCCTTAGGGTTTTGGGTCAATACCCTAGTAGAGAGGGGGTTATCTACAACAAGAGACAAGCATTCCACATAGCCATGATACTAAAATAAGCAAACTACGTGAAGAGAGGTGCACCTGGGGTGTCCTTAGTTCGGGTAGATCTAGCTAGGGTCCAAACCCTCTTGGAGTTCCTTTCGATCCTTAAACCTGCAAAACAATCAATTCAAAGAAGCATAGTAGTATATGAACCAAGCATCATATAGAAATCAACTTCATAACATATTGAAAGGTAATTAGTTATACAATTGAAACAACGATTCATATGCAAACCATAACAACAACATCATAAGCATGAAGAAGATTGATTTCGGGAACAAGACAAGTGTTTCTTTATTATAGATAACTAAAACAAATTAAGGAATGATATCACTTGAATCTTCCTCTCGTTGGCTCCAAGATGAACTATCCTCTGGATCCATCCAATCCCATGTCTTCAAAAGGCTTCTTCCATGACTCACACAAGGATATCTCAACTAGTGAAAACACATCATAGCTCAAGGAAACAAGGGTTTCTTGTAATGGGGGAAGTGCTGGAAGCACAAGGATATTCAGACGTAATCAGGGATAATCTCAGCAGAGTGATTTTTCTCTCTATTCTCTTCTCCCTTAGGCCTTCCCATTGAATCCTTTTTATACTTCTCCCAAAGTTGTTTTTTGGTTGGGAACAGTTGGGCTGCAAGCACTAATAGGTAATAAGTAGGTAAAACCCATGATCTATGTCGAAATTAAGGAGATTTAATTTTTTTAAGTGTTTTAATACATATATGCAGGTTGGGTATACACATACCCGCGTACACACGCGTTTAAATAAGGGCAATGTCACGTATAGGGAGTAAAACACTGTTTTTAAAGTATTTGGACTAGGTTTGGAAGGAGGGGTTTCCCTAGCCCATGAGTGTAGCATCACAAACATTAAGAGTGAGATTTGGAGCTATAACACTCAAGGCCACAGTGCGGAGAAAATTACCGAGAAGACTCTTGAAATTGAAAAGATTCCTGAGAAGGAGAAGCCACCACAAAGGGAGTAGAAGAAGGAAACAGCTAGTGAACCCCTTGATACAGATATTAATATTGATCCCAGGTTAATCAAGGAATGCGAACAGTTTGATTCAATCATCAGTAATCCCAAGAAATCCCAAGGTTTCACTACACCAGAAGTGTCTACAACACAAAAATTAGCAATCAACACAGTTCTGATTATTGGAACAAGCGGCCCACACAAGTTCCATAAAGACATAGAGATTATCCCTGAAAATCCCACTGAGGAGATTGTACTACAAATTGAAGAAATACCACCACTGGATGTCTTCTATAGTCCTAAGCATAGGGCTGTAGTCAAAAGACAGAGGAAGAAGAGTAAAATTAATCACAATCCTCTTTTGACTCCTTAGATTGAAATGATGAATGTGGTATGGAGAGAGGAGGTAAATCCCTCCAAAGATTTAACAAAACTACCTCAGTATGCTAGAGCATATACAACATCGACAAAAGATAAGACTTCAGAGGTTAGTCATTTGTTGAAGGAAAAAGACCAGGAAATCATTTAGCTAGAGGCACAATCAGTGGAATGACAACAAAAAATACAACAGCTTGAACAACATTTGAAGGAACAGAGACAACTTAATGAACAATTAAATGAGTAGTTAAGACATGAAAAGTAGAGGATTGATGAACAAGCCATCCATAAATAGCAAGACTTGTCTCAAGCATTGAGCAAACTATAGCTATTGAGTGAGCAGGAGAAGAAATCAAAAGAAGAGAAAATCACCTAAATGAAAGATCAGATAGAGCGATTCAAAGGATATCCCCAGATAAATGAATTTAGTACTGAGGCCCTAGAAATGACCAAGTATTTGTCCTGGAAATTGGATATTCTATGTCATAATATATCATTGGCCATCCCCTTATGTGATATCTCAGCATCTACGATTGAAAAATCAGTGGATGCAAGGCTTGAGTTAGAGAAGGTAGATGAAAGATTAACTAGTTTTCTATCATGGCAAGATTCAAAAGAGGGAAAAGCTACCAATCTGCCAAGGACGCAGGAGTCACATAAGGAAATCTTGTTTTCCAAATGGGAGTCTCAATTAATGAAAGTTGAGAGAGCTACATCCAGATGTAGAAGAACAACAAATAATCTATTTGAATTAATCAATAACATCCTACATTTATCTAATCTAATTATAGATTACTCTCTAGGCAAACTCCCAAAGGTAAAATTGTTGGAACAACATTGGAAACAAGAGCTGATGAAAAGAGAAAAATTGATTGGAGGCATTCAAATCTTAACATGGGAAACGTTCTTGCTTTTCCTTGTTAAACCACATAGTCAACAAATGGTGATGAATTGTCTCATGGATGCGATCAACTGCATGATCCTCGAACTTGCTGATACCATATATACAGCTCAATTACGCTCTCGAATGAGTCAGCCACCAGAGATCTAGCCAATGCTTGCCATTTGTCAACTGTGATCACAAGAAGATAAGCAGATACAGTGAATCCATTCGACCGCTGCAACATTGCTATTTTCAGGATAAATCCCAGATTTATGTGTTTTTGTTATACTAGTGCATATCGACTTTCTTTCATAGTTTGTTGTTATTTGTAGAAATGACCCTTTCATGTTCTTAGAAGGGGTCCACAATTTTGTATTAAGACTTAATTCGAAGGTTGCACTACTATATTTCTGATATATATTTTCTATAAATGATTGGACCAAAATTCTAAATTTTGACAACAAAGGCTTTTATGAGATTGGCACTTTTGCATCCTGTGAAAGTATTCCCAAATTAGAAGGCAGAATTTGAATGTGATTTATATCAGAGGAGATCCAAATGCATACGGTACTATTATCTATGTTTTCTCTTTATTTATCTGTGTGAATTAGCATTTATCAACTTTGCTATTATTGATATGTATATGTTTCTAAAACGATTCTTTAATTTGTCACTTTTGAATGTTTCAGAATTGTCATCCTTTAAATATATATGTCAGTGACATACTATGATCAATGCGATAATGTTTTAATTTTTACTTTGTTCAATTAATTAAACAAATTAATCATCATATGAATGCATATTTCTATGTTATGAATAAGTCATCTTTATGTTTATTTTCTCATAGAAACAATCAAGAATCACATTGTTAGAAGAATTCCAGAGATAGATTAGTTATCATTGTATATTTTTGCACTTTATAATAGAGCACTTATCACTCTCGTTATACATTACAAACCAATCACCCATGAAATCATATATCACTTGGAAAGTGGTCCCATTATATCTAGTCAAAGCCACCACACCAAACAGAAAAGGAGTTGCACTAAGGTCAAGACCGGGAGGTTTTCCCTAATGTTGATGCAGTGATTTTAGAGGCATCAACAGGTTCCTTGCTTTCTCTGAAGAGTTGGCCATTTCCTTTATGACATGCATTACTTGTCATTCCTTTGACCATTGAAGATGTCCCTGGAATGATTGTTATCATCATCAAGTGATGTGTCCCTACCATTTGGACACTCCTTCACATAATGGTCAAACTAATTATCTGCCTTTCCTTCCACCCTGAGATCCGACCTTCTCAATGAAGTGATCTTTAGGTAGGGCATATTCCGCTACGCTATTCTTATAATATTCTATGCTTCAACTTCACCCTTGATGAATTTGAAGAGGGATGAGGAATCCACTGATCTTTTTGTTCTTTCCCAACTGTCTTCGGCGATTTCTATTTCACTCTTGCTTGGGGTTTGTCTTCACCTCACCTCTGACACCATGTTAATTTTATGTATGTTCTATGCTGATAGCAAATTTACTTCAATTTTCATATTAGATCAATATCAATTCTAGATTAGAAATCACATTTAACATGGTAGTAAAATGCAGATAGAACTTAAACATAAATTACAGACGACAAGACAAGACAAGAGGACACAAGATGTGGTGCCAGCCAAGGACAAACACCAATGTGGGGAAACCCTTGATCAATTCTTCTTATATGTTCTTCAATAGTTCAACAGAGAGAGAGATAGTACATATACATCAGAAGTCAACATTTTGACTTATCAAAATAAGAGCAGAGATCTTCTCTAAGAATATGGCACATGAGGCAGCTGATCTAAACTTAGGTGAAGGCATACGCTTTAACAGATCCTCCAAGGTGACTCCATCACCATGCAACACCCATCATTGTGCTGTACCTCATCATCATGCTGCACCCAATCACTACGCCACTTCCCATTATTGAGCAGTACCACATCATCATGTTGTAATCATCATTACAAAGCTGTTTCAATGCATCGTGTTGCTGCTATATCTACATGCCCATCATCACCATTCTGTCCCATTATGTTGCACCATACTTGTGGTGCACCATACTACACTACGCTACATCCATTCTTTCTATCACTTATATGCTGCACCACCATCATTGTGCATTCTACTGCACCATTCATCTTGCTTCACTAATCATTGTTTCAATCAAACATGTTATCTGTAACACCATGTTGCATCCTACAAACACTCATCCATGTTTGCTATAATATATGTGATTATGTTGCATGTACAACATCCAATATTTAGGAAGGAGAGAGCTTCTCTAGGATAGCAACCAAGTCCTATAACAATCTTCCTTAACTGCTTCCAACAACCCTCCTAAACAACCTCAAACAGTGCTGCTAAACAACCACTAACAACACTCCTAAATAGCCACTAATAACACTCCTAAACAACCTCTAACAACACTCCTAAACAACCTCTAACAACACTCCTAAACAACCTTCTAACAACACACCTAAATAGCGGATTTAGTTCCCTTCATGGACTATGAATTGACAACATCTAGGGCACCATATTGTGACTCATAAGACTATGGTTTGGGAAGTGTGAACCATTTTCCTTTTTACTGTATTTAGGCCATAACCATGACTGTGGTTAGGCCTTAACCATTGCTGTGTTTAGGGCTTCTAACAACACACCTAAATAGCGGATTTAGTTCCCTTCATGGACTATGAATTGACAACATCTAGGGCACCATATTGTTTCTCATAAGACTGTGGTTTGGGAAGTGTGAACCATTTTCCTTTTTACTGTATTTAGGACATAACCATGACTGTGGTTAGGCCTTAACCATTACTGCGTTTAGGGCTTAACCCATTGTTTCATTTAGGACTTAATCCACTGCTACGTTTAGGGCTTAATCATTGCTGCATTTAGGGCTTAATCATTGCTGCATTTAGGGCTTATCCCACTGCTATGTTTAGAGCTTAATCATTGTTTTCTTTAGGGCTTAACCCACTATTGTGTTTAGGGCTTAATCATTGTTGTGTTTAGGGCTTAACCCACTGTTGTGTTTAGGGATTCTTCATTAGGGGAGAGTAGAGCCTAGGGCACTCCCTCTAGATTAGGGTAGCGTTATCCCTTAGGATATTTTCTCCTACTGAAACCCAAAGACAAGTAGAGAGGAAGAGATCCCAAGTATGTGGTGAAATGACTTGAAGGCCACCTCTATTTATATTAAAAAGTTGAGCACAAGTGGGGTTTATTTGGTTGCTCGCTGACCTTGATGAATTGTCCCATAACACAAATAAATTCATATCTCCATGAATACTTATCAGAATTGGATGATATTTAAATCAATCCTACACCTCTCGATGAGAGGGATCCAAGAAAAATATCAGCCTTCATTAATAAGATGACCCACATGGAGTTTGGTCCTAGTTTCCAATTTTAACAAAATGTTTTATGATGTTTAATGAGGGAATTGTTTTAGGTCACCATGTTTCAAAAAATGGAATTAAGGTAGAATCATCTAAGATAGAAATTATTTCCAAATTATCAGTTCCAAGTTGTCAATGAGATGTTAGGATTTTTCTTGGTTTTACTAGATATTATAGAAGATTCATTGAAAACTTCACAAGGATTGCATCTCCACTCTTCAAATTACTTACAAAAGACTGTGAATTCAATTGGAACTCTGATTGTCAAAAGGCCTTTGAAACTTTGAAAAGGAATATCTCTGAAGCACCTATCTTAAAAGGAACTAATTGGAAATTTCCTTTTCATATATCAATTGACGCTTCAGACAAAGCTTTAGGAGCTCTGTTAGGACAAAAATGTTTCACTCCTTATGCCATTTATTATATCAGAAAAAATTTAACTCCTACGGAGATAAATTATACTATAGCTGAAAAGGAGTTTTTAACTGTCATTCATGCCATTAATAAATTGAGACATTACATAGATGGCTATGAAACTTTCATTCATACAGACTATTCTAACATTAGATATTTAATGAGAAAACCAGTTACTAATGGTAGAGTAAAAAGATGGCTATTACTGGTACAAGAATTTAATATCACCATTCTAGACTGACTTGGAAAATAAAACACAATTGATGACTCTTTATCTAGAAGTCAAAATCATAACAATGATAGACTTGTAAAGGATAAATTTCTTGATGAGTATCTTTTTGCAGTATCTACTAAATCACCTTGGTTTTCAGATATTGCTAATTATTTGGTTCATGGAAGTTACCCTCCTATTTGTTTCCTAGAGAAAAAGAGAAGAATAATCCAAACAAGTGCATCTTACTCATGGATAAATGAATAATTATACAAGACAAGACTAGATCTCATCATTCAAAGGTGTGTAAGAGAAGATGAAATACCTGAGATACTTAAAGCATGCCATTATGAACCATGTGGAGGTCATTTTGCTAACAAAATAACTACTTATAAAATCTTTCTCTTAGGATATTATTGGCCTTCCCTTTTTAAGGATGCCAAGGAATATTTAAAGAGGTGTGATATCTGTCAAAGAATGGGGAAACTTGTTCCTTCAAATGAAATGGCACTACAACCTTCGGTACTCATTGAACCTTTTGAAAAATGGGCTTTGGATTTTTTTGGACCAATTAATCCATCTTCAAAACAAAAGAAATATATTCTTGTATGCACTGATTATGTTATTAAATGGGTAGAAGCTAAACCACTTTCTTTTGCTACTAAAAATTTTGTAGTCTCATTTCCTTTTGAGGACATTTTTACTCGTTTTGGTGTCCCAAGTGAAATTGTAACAGATCAAGGAAAGCAATTTACATCTAGAGTATTGAAAAACATAGTGGAAGAATATAAAATCAAGCATCAGAAATCTACTCCATACCATCCACAAGGAAATGGACAAGTAGAGTCTACCAACAAAGTGATTGAAGTAATCCTCACCAAGACAGTTCACTTGCACAAAAGGGATTGGGCAGAAAAGCTTCCAGAAGATTTATGGGCCTACTGTACCACATGGAGAAGCACTACAGGACATACTCTCTATGAACTCGTTTATGGGAAGCAAGTCCTATTTCCAATTGATTTCTAGATTTAGACCTATAAGACAACAGTCACGTTGGGACTTGACTTATCAGAAGCACAAAAGCAAAGAATGGGACAACTCAATGAACTTGATTAAATAAGGCAATATGCTATTGGGAAGACTAGTTTAGTCCAACAACAAAGATCCAGATGGCATGATAAATACATCAAAGAAAGAAAATTTCAGCCAGGAGACTAGGCATTACTTTTTGATTCAAAGCTAAAAAATTTCCAAGGAAAGTTTCAAACTCATTGGCTTGGGCCTTATGAGATTGAAAATGTATTTGATAATGGAGTAGTCAGAATTAGGACTATCGATGAAGAAAAAGTTCCTCTCTTAGTGATTTGACATCGACTCAGGATCTATCATAAGCCAATGACAAAGGAGGAATTTGTAAAGATTTTGTAGAACAACTCTGATTTGAATTTGGTCAAGAATAATTATTCTTCTTCTCCATCTTAAAAAATTTCTTTTTCATATAGAATATCTAAAAAAAATAAAATAAATAAAAATAAATAAATACATGAAATAACACATAAAACATAAAACATAAAACATAAAACATAAATATGTATAAATAGGAAAACCAATGATTGTTGGCATGTTTATGCAGAAAAGTCAAGGTGAAAACCAAAAATTCTTGGCATCTTAAATTTTCTTTGTATCCCACTTTCTAGAATTCCATTTTTCTTGCATCCCTTTCTTTCTAAAAAATAAAATGGCTACAAAATTGTTGATTTTTTGCAGCTTTGACAAATTTCTGCAGCTAATTTGGCAGAAACTTCTGACGATGCAATTGAAGGAATGATTGACTCCCTCCACTACAAAGAACCTAAAGAAAACATAAAAAAGGGAAACCAAAGGTTAGAAAGAAAACAATTCAAAGGTACGCAACTCTTTAATTTAATAATAAGGATCAAAACATTACATATATGAATTATATAGACATGGTACTACTGAAAATCAAAATCATTATTGCTAAGAGTTGATAGTATAATGTCAAATGGAGTATAATCTATCATTCACTCACTGTCATCATAACTCATATCTCGACTCACATCCTGATCCATTGATCTGATCACTCAAATCATAAACATAAATTCTCTTAACAGTTAGATTCTGCCACATTCCCTTATACCCTCACTACCTACACTCTCATTATTCCATCACTCACACCCTCAACCTTTCCTCTCTAAAAACCCTATGAAGCCATCCTACCCTGTCAAACAAAGGAATTTATAGAGGAATTTGATGGCTTCCAGAAAGAAGTGACCAAATCATTCACCAAGGCTTTTGATGGAGTCGAAGTGGAGATAGGAGACATCAAATTTACAGTGATAGATTCATTTATAGCTGAAGCCATTGGATTGCCACGGATTGGAGAAAAATGGTTCCTAGAGGTAGTGAAAGAGAAGACTTGAAGGTTTTCCTAAAGAAACCAAGTATGAACACCACCATTTTCAAAAGGGAATCCCAAGCATGACATTGAAAAGTAAGTGGAGGAATTTAATTTTAATAATGCAAAAAATTGTTACCTGCGAAGAAAGATTTGGATGTATGTTTTTCTATCATATTCGACTGCTAATGAATTTTCTTGAAGAAAATGAGATAAACCTTCCATATTTCTTACTGAATACTCTAGAAAAGATGTCAGGGAATGTTCAAAGGAGAATTCAGTAATGTATCACCATGGTATAGTTAAAAGACTTGTTGAATTTCATCTCCAAAACATAGGTAATAATAGGGAAGGATTTTTAGTAAGGAATCATTTTCAGGAGGATAGTCATGAGCAGCCATGTAGTAGCTGAACTAAGAGAGGAAGGAAAATAAAAATTGATAAAACACTAGAACAAAAACCACAACAATCACAGGAATTGTCATAGGATGACATCCCTCTTGTAGAAATGTTAAAGAAAATAAACAAAAGAGATTTTAGAAGAAATAAAGCGAGTAAAGAGATAGGGATTTCACCTCAAATAGAGAAGCCTAAAAATAAAAGGGAGAAAAATCAAAAGACCCCTATCACAGGTCTAAGAAGGAGCACCACACTCAACTCAGTAAAAGAATTACCCTAAAAAAGAATAGAGCATATTGATGAAGAGATGGAAGAAATATAAGAGGCAGAAGAAGATTCAGGAATTTCTCCGAAAAAACCTTCAAGAGTTTCATCACCAACTTTCACCTTGTCTCCTTAGAGTCCAGGTCGAAGAACACTATAAATTGATCTTGTGCAACAATAGATTTATGATTATATTGAATCCATAGAGGAAAGGGATGCAACAAGAACATCAATTCCAATTCAAGAGGAAGAAGAAGTCCAATTTAATGAGCCACAAGAACCTCCAATAATCAATGTATTTCAACAGGTAATCTTCAAATTGGAAACATTAAACAAGTACATTAAAAATGAAAATCAAGCCCTGAAAGCACAAAATGAAATCCAAATAGCTAAGAATGACAACCTCGTTTTACATCTAAGTCAATGGTTTAAGAAGAAAACAAAACTAAAGAATAAAAATAGGGCTTTATGGAGACATGTTATAAAATTGAAATACAAGACCCTCATGAGAAAACCAAGGATGGAAATGACTGGTAAGAAAGTGAAAAGGATGAAGTTAGATGTATTGGCAGAAGTGTCCAAGAAAATATAGTAGTTAAACAAAGATATCAATTTTTTGTTTTGTATGAGGACATACAAAATATTCAATATAGGGCAATGTAGAGTTCCATAATTGTTTTGTTTTGACACCCTTTTCCCTCCATTTTCCTCTTTTCATCATTGTTATCAACTCAACAAAAGCAGTAAAACCATAGATTTTGATAAGGTAAAAACTTTCATATGTCTTATTTTTCATATTTGTTAATGTATCTTAATATTATGTTAAATATTGAATTAGCTATAGAATTAACATGATTCTGCAACTATTTTACAAATCTGTAGCTATCTCCATCGTTTTCGGGCTTTTGGTGCACAAACAAAGCAAGGAAGAACATCAACGGTTGAGGATCGATCCCCTCATGGATCTCCTTCTATTCACTCAAGCCAATTCTCTGAAGGGATCACACAGTGGCGTGGCCAAAGGCAAGGGTCAAACACATAGTAGAAGAAGTCTGAATGCATCATGTTTCTTTGATTTTCTTTTCAAATAGAAAATTGTTGAGATAACGATTTTACTATTTAAGTTTCAAATATGAATAAGGATTGATTAAAAGATTTGTAGGTGTAAAAGTCTCAAACTGTTGAGTACACATTTTATATATAAATATGTATCCTCTGTAAAGGATAACAAGGAAGTAATAGTTAATCTCTGAAAAAATTGTATGAAACAGACCTTTGTTCTCATATTGAATTAAAGTTAAATTTATGTTATTCAATGTATATTTGAGCATGATTTACACCTACTATATGCAGAGGGCCCCTGCAGATAGTCAAGGTTAAGTTTATTTCATTTTATCTCTTTTCGTTATCACATTTCCATTTCATTATAGATTAGATTCCTTAATTCACTATTTTATCATTTCATTATAACTCAGTTAAATCTCGTTATTTCGTTTAAACTTGAATTTCTTCACAGTCGTTTAATGGTTTAGCTTCTTCAATGCTTTTCGCTTAATTATATTCAGTGTTGAAAGATTTTTTTCACGCTTTTAGAATCAAAGCTTGTATATACTCTGTAGTCAACATTAAAAGATTGCCTTCATGCTTTTTAGAATTATAGTTTGTATATACTTTGCAGACAACTTTTAACAGATTGTTTTCTTTCTCTTAGAAACATTCGAATCTCAATACTCTATTTTATTGCAGCAAGGTGTTTAAGTCAGGTTCATAATTTTAGAATGATTAACATAAGATGTTTTATAATGATACTCAATATAAATATGACCTAGTAGATTAGTCTAACAATAGCTCTACTTCCACTCATTAATTTGTAGAAATTTAACTCTAATCTAATGTTTACAAATAGGAATCTAGATAACAATGAAAATCCCCAAAACAAATATAACCACCATCTTACAAATTAAAACAAAGGCTTCTAGCATATATAGTGTAGTTGCACTTCATAAGTTTATCAACTCTGATCGATAATTTATGCTTGCAATTTAAGAACATTAAATTGACCAAACAAACATACTGTGCATTACCCTGATTGAAATCACCAAATAGTTCCATTAATATTCAAAATGAGTCCAATTACCAGTGCACTACATTCATCAGTATATCGATCAAGTCCCTCATGAACAGGCAACTTAGAACCAAAAATGGAATCACAAAATTTGACCACTGCGGGTGCAGAATTCCAAAACCTGTATTAAGTGTTTCTCCTCCCTATTTATACAGAGAAGGGGGGCTTTGAATCAACAATTTTTAAAAACATATTTGCTTGAGATCTAACTGTATCACAGACTAGCTATCTCGACGTGCAAGGCTTTGTTGCCCCAAAATGATTTCATCGGGATTTGATTCCCTTATTTAAAATACATATAAATTATAGGAATAAAAGAAAAAAGGAAAAACCAAAAGATGATGGAGGAAGTGTCCCTCTGCTATTCCTATGAAGGCCCTCTATTAGGTTGCTTCTCTGCCATGATGTGCCTTTCATATTGTTTGGTCGGTTCCCATCACTTTCATCTTAACTGCCTGACTTGACCACTCTGAGGAGTTGGTAGTGATCGATTGTGTTTACGTGTCACATAGTAGAAGCAAAGATCGATCCAGAAGTCATTCATTTTGCATTTGAGTGGAGCTCCATGCTGAACCATTAAGTCTTCCTGAGCTCTCATGCCTTCATTTACTCTGGATTACATTTGATGACCGTGCTACTGGATATATGTCAAAAAATACCCTCATCATCTCACTGAGCGGAAGCAAAATAAACATTTTAATGTTCATTGATTTGGGCCGATTCAATCTGGGGCCCTAATCCGGGCTTGCTGGTATTGTAATCACAATACATGAGAGGGTATTTTTACCATATTCCATAGTTTTTTACCAACATACTAGACCAAAAACTATAACAAACCGCAATATATTAAATATCACATCCATCACAATGGTAAGTCAAAAAGGGATTCGATGGAGGAGGGACCTATGATTTGAGCGATACCTGATTGCAATATCACAATTGGTGGGAGAGGACTTATTGCAATCAATGGGGAGAGAACTATCGCAATAAACAAGATGAAACTATGATATCAGTGGAGGAGTGATGACAAGACTTATGCAATATCACAATCAGTGAGGGGAGACAAAACTTTGCGATATCAATGGAGGCAGGATTTATGATTTGTGCGATCCCCAATTGCAATATCACAATCGGCAGGGGGAGGAGTTATCACAATCGGCGAGGAGTGGTGAAGGGACTTGGATGTGGTAATAGGTGGAGAACTTTTGTGATATGATATATCAGTGAAGGATTTGCGATATTGTAATCGACGGGAAAAGAATTTGCAATATCACAATCGGCAGGGTGAGAACATTTATTGTGGTATCCATAAATCTTTGCGAGATGCAATATTGCAATCGTAATAAGAAAAGGGAGGTGAGCGGAGATGTATGACAAGGAAAATAGGCTGATAGTAATAAAATTTTGCAGGTCCCAGCCTTTTAAAAAGCCTTCGATATGTTTTACAAATGCTTTTAAGATATTTCAAAGGGGAATGGGGAAACAAGGCTAGAGTTGGAAATAAAAAGGTCTTTTGGCTATAGTTAAAAATGGGTCAACATGGCTAGAGTTTAAAAAACAAAGTTTGAACAACTGGATCTCTCTTTTCAGAGGGTGACAACTCTAGGTATGTGAGCCTCTCTTTTGTATAAAAATAATGTAAATACACAAATATAGTGATCCCGATTTATGAAGGAACAAAATGAAATACATATTTAAATAGATACATAGAGCTACAGTGAAAGTTAAACTTCAATTAATTAATAACAAATATTGGAAACTATTTACATGCAAAATGGAAATAAACTAGCTCAAGCAATGGTAGCGTATCTCTAAGAAAAGATGTGACAATTACATGCCTTATAAATGTATATTTTTACCTGTAGATTCAACGTATCATTAGGGAATTTTTAGGGATAAAATGGGCCTCCTAAGGAAATTATAAAATAATAGTGGAAATAATAATATAAGATTAGATTACATAATATAATTTTGGAGGGACAAAAAGAAAAAACTATTTTTTCAACTTGTATTTACAACTTATCTCCCTATGGGTTTACTTAAATTTTGAGTGGAAACACTCGTTGGATGTAGAATTTGATTCCTCATCCAAGGAGTACCCATGTTTCACACTTTCTATGAACCCTACTACATGAAAAATGACAAATACATGAAGAACGTGATTGCAATCACACTTTTCATGTATTTATCATTTTTCGTGTAGCAAGGTCCATCGAACATATCCAACATGGGTACTTCTTGAATGAGGAATCAAATTTTGCATCCAATGAGTACTCCCACTTGAAATTTGAGTAAAACCTTAAGGAGATAAGTTGAAAATACGAGTTGAAAAAGCAGTTTTATTATTTTATTATTTTTTATTATTTTTATTTTTTTACTCCAAAAATGGTGAATCATCCCGCATGGCTGACATCATCATCTTGAATCCTATTGGTTCTTATAAATTTTACTTTGGTTGTACATTTTCTTAGGAGGCCCATTTTAGACCTCAAAATTCCCCTAACGTACGTGATATGATAAAACAAAAGACAAGAATCTACTCTACTCTTTAGCGGAAACAAAAATTGATTGATGAAAACACTAAGTAGAAAAGGAAGAACTTCAATCGCACATAACACAATATTTCTTTGAGGAAAGCAACTACTAAAAACACCGACTATCAATATTGCATTAACCAAAAGATCTGAGAAGAAAATACAATGCTTGTTCAACCTGAATAATTCCTTCACAAGTACATTCTATTTCTCTGCTTCCTAGGCAAGCCTTGGATGAATATATTATGTTTTTCTCAACCTTGAGCTCAACCTGCACAAGTATTTTCTATCCTCTATCTGATTGACTGCCTTTGGCTTATATTTAGCCAAATTTCTAGCCTTCCAAGCCCCCTACTTCCTTGCGCAATTCGTGAGATAATTAGACCATATTTAATTGGGAAATTCTCACTCCATAACTGCATAATCCATCCATATACCTTCTGCTAATTGCATGTACCATCTATACAATTCAAAAAATTATACAACTAATAGTACATTGTCCCTGAACTCTAGTATCACCTTGGTCTTCCTCTGAACTAACATGCATAAGTTATTTTTTAGTGAATTATCAGTTATCTGATTGATCACTACATGTGAATTAAATCCTATTTAATTTACTTGACCTCTCACTAGTTCCTCCAATAGTTAGAACTAGTCTAACTGAATTTAATTCACTTAAAATGAATTAAATAATTACAACTCAATAAGAACTGAACCTGGGCCCCTAAAATTTAAGGATTAATCTACATGACTCTAGATAGACTTCCAAATCAAATTTCCTAACCCTAACTAAGTCAAATTAACTTAGTTAATTATTACAAGTTGCTATGAGAAAAGAATTTCAATTTAATTCAAGGAAAAATTAAACTAGAATTTTTAGATATTATTTTTAACATTTCTTGTTACAAATTTCAAAACTCCCTCTCAACAAGAAAATAATTCAACTCTATCCCGATCTGGTACCTTTGGAATGTTTTGCATGCAACACTTCTCTCTAGTGTTGTTACCACTGCAACTTCTAAAACTGAAAAGCATCCAAACTAAATCAATATGATGCATCTGTCATGAGAGGTTCTAAATGCTACTAGCTATTGCATTGTCTACTGAAAACTCTACGTTTTTCTCTCTTCATTGTGCCATTTGTATTGTCGCCAACTCTGCTCTGTGCTTCCCAATATCTGACTGCTGCTAGTCTCTGCCTTTGTCACTTTGACATCTGACTGCATCAACTGCCACTGATCCATCCTGCTACTATGTACTATCATTAGGAAATTTTTGAGGTCTAAAATGTGCCTCCTAAGGAAAATATAAAATAATAGTGGAAATAATAAAATAATATTAGATTACATCAACAAATTTTAGAGGGAAAAAAGACAAAAATATTTTTTCAACTCTTATTTTCAACTTATATCCCGATGGGTTTACTGAAATTTCTAGCAGAAACACTTGTTGGCTGCAAAATTTGATTCGTCATTCAAGGAGTAGCCATGTTGCATAATTTCAATGGACCTTGCTACACGAAAAATGAGAAATACATGAAAAGTGTGATTGCAATCACGTATTTTCATGTATTTCTCATTTTTCGTGTAGTAGGTTCCATCAAAAGTATGCAATATGCGTGCTCCTTGGATGAGGAATTAATTTTTTCATCCAACGAGTACTAGCACTCAAAATTTTGAGTAAAAACTTAGGGATATAAGTTGAAAAAGTAGTTTTTTTTTTTTTTTTTTTTACACTATGTACTTTTTTACTCCAAAAATGGTGAATCATCCCCCATGGTTGACATCATCATCTTGAATCCTATTGGTTCTTATAAAGTTTATTTTGGTTGTACATTTTTCTTAGGAGGCCCATTTTAGACCTCAAAATTCCTCTAATGGGGCTCATATAGCAAGGTAATGATCTATGAGACAAAACATCTGAATGGACCCTGCCCAAATTTCTGTACTCTTGGGACTATTGCTTCACATCACCCCACTTCTCACTTGGAGGTATGGCTGCATGTGCTCCCTCTGCAATGGAGGTCTTTGCTGGATTGAATATCTCCACTTGATCTCCTCTCTACTTCTCCAATTTTGACTGCTCCACAACTTGCTGAGGTTGCTTCTAAGGCTGCATGTTAAGTGGTAATTTATGCTCTCTCTCAAACACCAAGTCTCTAACCTTTGCCTTGCTTCTCAAGGCTTTGCATTCACCTTGTACCTCAAGTGCATATAGGTTCTTAGCCTGCACATCATATGTTTCACCTAGCCCATGACAATGTGTATAAAGAAAATATTTCCTTTGTTAAAAACAAAATTTTCTGGGCACTCTGGAAACTTAGGTAATTGCCGTGCTAGCACAAATTTTCTAAAAAAGAGGTGATTTTAAATCAGCGATATCTTCCTCATCCGAACATTGGTTTGGATGATTTTTTTTTTTTGAATTTGGGTATTTTTTTGCAAGGAATCCAGATATGCTATTTGTTTTTGAATGTTTTGCACAAAAAATTTCAAATTTCTTCTGCAAATTTACCGCCCAAAAAATTCCTGCTCCTCAATCTACCAATATCAGTGATCACAACTCATTTTGTGTCGCTAAATAATGGCTCAATGATATTCCCACTAGCTATGATCTAGGTGGCTCCAGAAACATGCAGAAGTCCTAGAGGACTTAGAAATGGTAAAAATTCAAAGTGATCACATTGCTTTCAAAATAACACTAGATTGAAGTGCTCGTCGCCCTCATTCTCATAGTGCAAATGACACTCAAATCCGAGGTTGTATGGAGGAGATAGAACAAGTCAATGTTTTGGTCAAAGTTGACATGTAGTCCAGGTTTAAGTGCCCTAGAAATTCACGATGAACCGACGTAGAAACTTAGCTCCCAAGAGCGAACGAATTTGTCAGATGGTTAATTTGCCTAATAACCCTTATTTTCGTTTAATTAAAATATATCAATATTTTTTATAAAAATGAAAAAACTAAAAACAAATATGTAATGAGGTGGCGAGCCATGACCCCCACCACTCCCCACAAAACGATATATTAAAACAAATTTTAATTAAATATGCGCCGACGAGCCATGATCCTTGTCGACCCCCAACTACCATGACCCCCATATATAAAACATGTTGAATGGGGTGCGGGCCACCCTCGACGGACCCGCCACCCCGGTGGAACCGCCATATACAACAGTCAACTAAGACCAATGGGCTCCAACTTGCTTGGCCCCCACTAGGCGTTCTCACCAAATGATGCCCATATATAACACAATGATTACGACAAACCAAACCGCCATACTAATCGTTGCACACATAATCATTTGGATTTCGAAAACAAAAACCCACTTTTAATGCAATACAACTACGCGCCCATTTTTGGAGGGGTCAGGATTTGATCCCCCGAACTCCCCTCCTTTATTCCAATGCCCTAATCAATAGGCCAATGGTGTTGATTATTAAATCTGCCTTCTAGAATTATATATAACCCTTCAAAACCATTCGACGGGGAGGGGGAACACCGAACAAGAGCAGATTTGAACATAACAGAAACTAGCGGAACGTTGGCAAAACCATGAAACTTTGTAACCTTTATGATGCAAAACCATGATTTGTAGAGGTGAGGTGGAACTATGCTAGCATGCGTTTTGAGAGAGAATTTTTGCATGGAATCTTAAGATGCTAAAAAGATTCCTTGGGAGGAAAAAATTCATTTTATTAGAATGTAATCAAGTTTACAATATTTTTTATTAGATTTTCATAGGGAACACAATGGCAAGGTTGGATTCACCTTTTGAGCAGTGGATTTGTAGATTCCTAGGAGTATATTGCATTTAGAAGATGGTTTGAAGGGGCAGCATGAGGGCTCTTCCTAAGTTTCAGATAAACTGAACAATTCCCGGGGGTACTTATGGCTATTTTTCAACCAGGGGGAGGGATATTTACATAGGGGATGATTTACATAGTTTTAGCAGGGGGATGGGAAAATATAGGGAGTTAAATAATAATGTCAGTAGTCAATATGGAGATGGTAAGAAAGCGCTAAGTTTGGGAGATCTTAGGCTGCAACGAGGGGATAGAACCTTATAGAGAGAGTATGGGATATCTTTGAGTAAAGAAGACCTTCACCCAAGCTAATGACATGAAAATGATGAAACTTAAGAGGTATCAAGCAGATCTTGACCTATTTTTGGGGAAATTAGTTAATGATTAGGGGGATATGGAGAAAGGAAGTTAGTTATGCCTGTTTTGAGCTTCTCACATAGAACTGCCTAGTGATTGTGTCCTGAGTAAAGATGACACCTGAAAACCTGGAACTAATTAGTAATCAAGATTCTGCAACCTCAAAACTACCTACCCAGCCTATTTACCTAACATTTTTTCTTCTTTTGGTTTGGGTGCACTTAGACTTGCAAACCCATCATTCCAATTTTTCTTTTTTTTATGCTTTCCTATCTACAAACTACCCTTATTTCATCCGAGGGCCCAGATTAAGCTGTTGGGCTCCTTTGATTCTCTACCTATCTAAGAATCTGCCAAGATTAAGTTGTTTGGACGGATTTTCATTCTCTATATTCTAAAACAAGAAATTGAAACCTAGGGAGACCAAGGTTAAGCTGTTTGGACCTCCCTTTAACTGAAAATTGTACAACACTAGAATAACTTCTCAAAATTTGGAAAGCAGTTAGATGAACTCTGAGTAGCCTTTTTCGCTTGGAGACTGTTAAGAAAATATGGAGCATTGCAGCATGAAAAGTATGACATATTTGGTCTGTAAAAATGTCAATCATAAAATATGAGTAACCTGCTGCAGCAGGAGGCTAACAGTGACTCCACTTGGGGATGGTTTCTCCTTGTGAGAAGCCAAGAACAGCAGGTCAGATTGCCTTGTTTCTTCCGTTATGGTTGTACTTTGGATTTGTTAGTGCTGACTGTTGGTTTGATTTGATCTTTTGGATTGGGAATAACTCTTTCCTTCAATTGTGCTGCTGTTAAACTGTAAAGCACTTCCTGCTTTCTTCTGTGTGCTTCAGCATCATGGATTCTTACAAAAATCGAGACATTGGTATATACAAATATCCTATGTACAAAATAAAACACCGCCTGCTCTTTTCAATCAAAAGGATAATTGTAGTGCTTTAGCATTCGGCCATTGACAGAGCCTTCTTCAGCCGTGCTGCCATCTAGAGATTTGAGAAAATAGTTATTATTATTGCCTTGCACAGCGCTGATAATGTATGGACCTTTCCACAGAAAATCGAATTTTGCATGTTTGCCCTTGTCTTCTCTTCGTGAATCCCATCTTAGAACTTTGTTGCCCACCCAGAAATCCTCTGCTTTGGCCTTC
>APFE030673535.1:1683-13069 GCA_000404065.3 Pinus taeda | reverse complement strand
TCTCCAATGAAGTCGAGACCCCATTGTTGAAAAGGTTTCTCGGTTGAAATGGGCTTAAGGGGCAAGGGCAGTAGTTTTCTTTTCCCTTCAAAGATTTGGCATTTGTGGCATGAGACAGCAAACTTCTTTACATCTGCAAATAAAGAGGGCCAGTAATAACCAGCCCATAAGATCTTGTCAGCCGTGGATTTCCAATATAAGTGTCCTCCACAGTCCCCTGCATGGAATTCTTTCATGATGCCGTTAGTTTCATTTATAGTTAAAATTTTAAGCAAAATACCTTCGTGATTTTTCCAAAATAAAGCACCATCTATGACATAAAATTTTGATGATTTCATCCTTAAAAATCTTTTCTTGGTTCTGGACAATCCTGGGGGAGCACACAGGTTTAACAATACAAAGCAAATATCAGCGTACCATGGGGATTGCATGAAGGTTTCACGGATCTGTGGAGTCGCCAGCTCCGGTTCATCGTTCAGTTGATTAATGTCTAATGCTTGGAAGTTTGTTTCAGACATTAGTTTGGCTAACCCTTGTCCTTTTATGAGCTTGGTGGGATTTATTTCAATGTCGTATTCAATGATGCTGACAATCCACTTGACTCTTTTGCCTTCCAGTCCTTCTTGAGTTAGTATATCCTTTACAATAGCATTAGGGACATAGGCAATCACATGGGAGTATAGGATGTAAATTCTGAAATCTTTGATGGCTTTGACCAGGGCATAGGCCTGCTTTTCCATGATCTGAAATTTCAAGAGTGCATCTCTAAAAGCTCGGCTGAAGAAAGAAATTGGCTTTTCGTTGCCCTGATCATCTTTTTGCAGAAGGACAACAGCTATAGTGTGTTCAGATGCGAAGGAAAAAATGATAAAATCTCTATCGAATTGAGGACTGGTGAGGACAGGTGTTTGAGTTAGGGCAGTTTTTATACTCTCAAAAGCCTGCTTGGCTTCAAGAGACCATTTTACCTTGGCATCCTTTTTCAACATGTTGCTCAATAGCCTTATTAGCTTGGCTAGATTTGGGATAAATCTCCTCAGGAAATTGATCTTTCCAAGAAGTGCTTGCAGTTATTTTATGTTTCTTGGATAAGGGATTTGAAGGATAGCTTGAATTCTTTCCGGGTCAATTCTAATCCCATCTTTTGATATTATATGCCCTAGAAGCTTGCCTTCCTCCAGGGCAAACAGGGACTTCTTCGGATTCAAGGAAATGTCATATTTCCTGCATGTCATGAAAATTTGCCTTAAGTGCTTACGGTGCTCTTGGTTGGATTTGGAGAATGGGGTCAGGTCATCAAGGTAAACTACGAGGAAATCATGTATCTACTTAGCAAATGCAATATCTATTGCCCTTTGAAAGGTAGCACCAGTGTTTTTTAGCCCAAAAGGCATTTTAACGTACTTAAATGTCCCCCACGGTGTGGTAAAAGCTGTCTTGTCCTGGTCATCCAGGTGAACAAGTATTTGATTAAATCCTGAAAATCCATCTAGTAAAGAAATTCTAGAGGAACCCACTACTCTTTGCAAGATATGATCCATTTTGGGCAACGGGTAGTGGTATTTTAGAGAGACCTGGTTTAAATTTTGCAAGTCTACACACAGTCTTATCTCTCCTGTTTTTTTTCTTGTGGGAACTAATTTAGACACCCATTCAGAGAATCTGATGGGTGCAATGATACCTGCTTCAAACATTCTCTTTATTTCTTTTTCAGTCAAGGGAAGAAGCATGGGGTTGATTCTTCTAAGTTTTTGTTTGAATTGTTTTTGATTTGGTTTTAAGGGAATGGTATGTTGGATTACTGAAGTTTCATAGGACTTCAAGTCCTCGTAACTCTAGGAAAATACATCTTGGAATTATTTGAACAAATCCACATATTTCGGTTTTGGGTCAGGGGGCAGATTTTTGGACAATTTAATCATTCTGGGATGCTCTGCTGTTACTATGTTGTGTTCTTCTATGGCAGTATTCAAAGGTTCCATCTTTGGCTTTTTGGGCACATCGTTGTCATCAAACATGTCTTCCAATGGAGTAAGGCCGGTAGGTAGAACATTACTTTTTAGATCAATAAACTCATCCTCTATCTTGGCTGTTTTCTCTAAACAAATTTGTTTCAGCTGTCCTATGTTTGTATTGTTGAAAACAGTTGGGCTAAGGATTTGTTTAGCTGTTGCAGCTGTTAGAGTCAGGTGGTTTTCTTCTGCTAATTGTTGTGATTCGGCCATGTCATCCATGTCAATGTTTGTGTTGGAAAATTCGTCCTCCAGAGTTAAGAAACTATTAATATGGGCATCATTTTGGAATACCTGCCAATCCTTGACATTGTTAGGGACCCAAGGTCTGTGTTTTATTTCAGCGGTGAAATGGTGATTTCGTTCAAAGGGAATCTTGCATGTGCTAGAAAAGGTTTCTAGACTATGGGCATGAATATTGTGATCTCGTGCAATTTTGGCCAGCTTAAATTCACTGAAGGCGTTGAGTAATTCGGTGGCAACAGCTCTGTAAGCTCTCATTCTACTATCATTAGCGACAAAGTTACCCTTGATTTGTTGTATAATCAAGTCCGAATCACCTAGGATGGAGACTGTAGTAGCTCCCAAGGTTTTGAGCAACTTCAGGCCTAAGAGAAGAGCTTCATACTCCTCCATATTGTTTGTACATTTGAAATTGAGTCTATAGGCATGGCCTTGTGCATGATTATCATGAGTATTGTAAATCCACACTCCAGACCCTGCTCCTAACTTGTTAACTGAACCATCAAACTCCAAATACCATGTGACTTCTTGTTTGAGGTTTGTATTGAGAGTTTCAGTTGTTTGAGGACCGGGCAAACTTGTGATTTCTGTTTCGGGATGTTCTTCTTACTGTTTGTTGGTTGTCTTAGCTGTTGAGACAATTTCATGGGTATTGGCAACTGTTTTCTCATTGACGTACGTTCCTTGCTCCAAAGATAACGACTTATCATCAGTTGGAGGGCTGGTGTTATCATTAAATAAAATAAAAGAATTCATATCAGAATGGATTGAGTATATTGGAAAATTTTGGGGTTTTTCCTCACTGCTTACCACATACTTCATTAATGTTTCTCTATATAGTCTCTTTGGTTCCCCTCTTTGGTTGCCTAAAGACAGATATAGTGGCATAAGAGAGGTCGAGTTGAAGGGATCCTTGCAATTTTTCTCCCCATGATCTGGATAGAAGCATACCATACTTTGTGGAAATGTGGGCTACTACTACGTCCATTAAGATTGTCTTGTTGGGGAATTGGACTAGAGAGACACAAAGGTCTTTGATCAAGCCTAAAAATTTGACCTGACTTGAATCAAAGGAATAGAGATCTTTGTATGGCCTTGTAACATCGAGGTTCAACCTTTCCATTACAACTTTGGGCATAAGGTTATGTGAGGCACCTGAGTCAAACATAGCATTATGCAATATTTTGTCATGTATGTGCAGGCTGACATAAAAAGGTGGAACATACCCATATGTTGTTTTTCCGTCAACTTCTGGACCGAACAATAGTTCAGGGGTATCATCTAAAACGTTTACATCATCCCTTACTTCTGGTAATTGAAGCGACCTTTGAATTTGTTGTCTGTATACATCATGTTTGGAAAGTTCTGAGAGGGGAATGGAAATCTTGAGTTTTCCAATCTCTGCTTCTAAACTAAATGGTTTTTCCAATGAGTTCTTGGCATTGACAGTGGTGAATTTCTCTTTTTCAGGCATACTCTCTATGTTTTCTTTTGGAATTTCAGTGTCACAATGTATGATAGTTTGTGATATTTCTGTTTTGGGAAGATTTTTGGTGGGGCTATTCAGATGTTCTTTTGGGGAGGAGGGAGGTAGAGGCTGATCAATAGGAGAATGTGTGTCTGTTACATCCTCCACAGTAACCTGATGAGGGTTTGGGACCGAGCTATTAGCTGGTTGATTGTTGGTGATCTTTCCTTTAGTTTTGTTGAGCTGTTTGCTATCTTTTATTCTGCTGGGTGGGGGAACATCGATGGTCCTTGTTCTTAATTTGTATTGCTTGTGTACCTCGTATACAATGGTATCATAGCCTTGTTTAAAGTCAAAGGACTCTCCCGATTTGGTGTGAAATTGTTTTGCATTAGGGTATGGTCGGTCTTCCTCCGTGAGGAAGATTTGTTGTTCGTTTTCTGAATCTATCAGGTCCATATGAGTCCCATTTGTGGGCTCAGCGGATGTAGATGCCTCTGCATAGTTTTCTTGAAAAGGAGGCCTAATATCATGGTCAGGACTGGCCCTTCCAACGTTTGTGTTTTGGGGTTTTCTGAAGTTTGGGTTCCTTATGGCATTAGGCTGTTGACCCTCCCATGAAGTTTTTCTCTCAACATTGTCTACTCTGTCTCCCAGCCTGTGGATTCCATTGATGATAGCATCTAGCTTCTAATCGAAGGCTGAGGGTTCTTCTTTGAAAGTGGTTCTTCTCTCAGTTCTAGTTCTGTTTCTTTTAGCAATTAGATTTGCTTCCACACTCACTGCAGCATCTTGCATTTCTGCAAGGCTTTGAGGGGCTCTTTCCCTTAATTGATATGCCATCTCAGCATCAAAGCCATTCGGGAATTTGTATAACACGAGGTTAGGTGGAGGTCTTAAATTTTGTGGTATTGCATGGTAAACATTGTTAAATCTTACACAGTAATCTAGAACTGTTTCGTGAGGTCCTCTTTTGATAGTATCATACTCAGACAATATGTGCAGGGGGTCTTTCTTTTTCTCCCATCTGTTAATGAATGCCTGGTATAAGGCTTCAAGGTTTAATATAGAATTGGGTGGAAGTTCCCTGAACCAGGTTCTGACATCTCCAGTCAAACTTTGGACAAAAATCTTCATTCTTACACTCTCATCATCAATCTCATAACTCTCGAAATAATCCTGCATTTTCTTTACATGTTGTAGGGCGGTGCAGGAGGTTGTGCCATCAAAATAGGTGATTTTTGATTGGTAGTCCTGAGGCATAGCCCTGGGATTAGCAGGCAATTGTAAGGGCGCATATCTAGCCATGATGATGGGGATAAGCGGAAAAGCTAAAGCAGCGGGGATAATAGGAACAACTGGGGTAGAAGGAGTAGTAGTGTTAGTAGGAGTATGGGATGGAGGTATAGACGAGCTGCTTGGAGAAGGAGGTGATGAACCAGGGGAACTTGAGGTTGACCAGAATAAAACTTTGACACGGGTTGGAAGACTGCTTGGCTGAACTGCTTCAGGACTCGCAACAGCTTGGTCTTCTTTTTGCTTTTGTTTTCTAATGAGATTAGGAATCAAATTTGCATTTTCAACAACAACTGGGCTATTTGGATCAGGATTTGATCGTGTATTACGCGTTTGCTTCTTAGGAGCCAGCTTCTAATCTATTTTTTGGGAATCTTTTCTAAAAAACGCAACAACGCAGGTCGAATGAAACTTTCACAGGTCGGTTTCTTCCTCTGTGGGGCTGCAGACTAGTTTAATGAATTTATCTGAGGAGGTCCCCAGTGGAGTCGCCATTATGTTATCACTCAGGTTGTCCCTAGGCTCCTGTTTAGGGATACGGCTGAGGTAACCACAAACCAATCTTTGGATTGCAGGTTCTAGCCCACATGTAATTAGAGAGGGCTCTCTCTTAATGATTCAACTTTGTTGACGATTTTAGGCTAGCTTTTGGCTCAGGGGTTTTTGTTTGTGTTTGGATGGCAGGTGGAAATTTCAAGCAAAGAGGCAAGGTAAGATGTGATAAGTTTCAAACCATTGGGCATGGAGTCATGGATTAAGGCTTGCTATTGTGTTTTCTTGGTCACAAGAGGATTAAGGAGCGGGATAGCCACACATGATACAATTATCAATCTACTGAAAGGATGGGATGATGATCAGAGATGAAAGGCAAAGGAAAATCATTTCATCAGACTGAAAAAGAGGAGAAGTGAATGAATGATGATCTAGGAGCAGCTAAGAATTCCTAAACTCTCATTCATATGTGAAAGAAACAGCGTAAACAAGATCATTTAAGTATACATGTTCATAACTATTTCTGATGAAAACATGAAAAAATGCAGAAATTGAGCTTAAGGTGTAGTTAAACAAATCCTAAGCTATTCTTCTTTTCTGCAATTTAGATGGCAGAACGGTGGTAAAACAAAACATGAAAATTAACGGAGTTTAGAAACACTTACTGAACCATGTAGAAACACAGGAATTCCATAATCACTCCTCGGCCAATTAAACACATCAAACAGTTTCAGAATCCATGCTTTCAACAGTCTTTGATTATAGAAAGTATGACAGTTACAGTGCGGGTCTCTGCTTGAAGAAAATGTCGAGATATCAAAGATTAAGCAACTTCCTCAACTCACCAACCAACCCCTACTCCATCTTTCAGGGTGGTATATATAAGCAAAATATCATAAAGTCATTTATTACAATTGACCTAAACAGGTCTACTGGAAAATCTTTTTCTAAAAACCTAATTGTCGCTGGAAATAAATGCAGGTAAGTCCTTTGGGCTGTGCTAGAGGCAGCTGAATAAAAAGGAGTGCAATGTGACCCTTGGAGGCTCTATGCAATACTGCTGGAATAACTGTGCTTTGGGATCTGTAGTTCTGTTCTGGTGCGAGTTAAATGTGCAATAACCATGATTTGAGGGTTTTTGAGTGGCTTCGCCCTCTTTCTTTGACTTTGTGGAAGGTATTAAATTTTCTCCTGCTTTGGGCTGCTGTTAAGATCTTCGCTGATACTCTTTGCCGCTACATTAATGGTTTCCGCCGCTTGCTGATACTCTTTGACATGCTTTTTCCCTGTTGATTTGATCTGATACTCTTTAATATCTGTCTTTGATCCTTTCCTGTCTTTAAACCGGATTAATTTGGCAAAATCGGGCGATTTCGGGCTTTTTCAGCGCAAAACGGGCCAAGGAATCAAGAGATTCCCTAAAGATTCCCCAAAATGGCCTATTTCGCATAGCGATGCGTGATTAGCACTTCGCGCTAATCGCGCATCGAAAACTGCCTCTGTTTCTTGTTCCGGAGCTCCGAAGTGCGATTTTTCTTCCTGCACGAATTTTCGGTTTTTTGGCTGCTGACATCAGCATGACGTCAGCAGTACGGCGGATGACGTCAGCCTGCTAACGTCAGCGGTGGGTCCCTGGTATGGATGTGACGTGGTGGGGGCTCATACTTGAAGGTGATGCGATGAACTTCCTCCGATGCGATCGCAATATTGTGTCGGCGGGGAACGAGAAGGTATTTTATTTGGACATGCGACGCTTGCGACTGTCGATCGCCGATATCGCGATATCGCATCGGGTAACAACGGATGGGGCATAACTTATATGGTGAGAATATTGCGATATGGTGACGCAAGATGGCTTACTAGGATCTGCAGAGTGTTAAGGAAATCGGCAAGGGTCTATTGCGGTCGGAAGGAGTGAGTACCTGCGTTAGAAAAGCAGTTGAGGCCTCGGAAGGGGTCCGATAACCTAAAAAGGGATTTTATACTTTGAAAGGAGTATATTTCATTTAGAAGATGGTTTGAAGGGGCAGCATGAGGGCTCTTACTAAGTTTAAGATAAACTGAACTATTCCCGGGGGTACTTATGGCTATTTTTCAACTAGGGGGAGGGATATTTACATAGGGGATGATTTACATAGTTTTAGTAGGGGGATGGGAAAATATAGGGAGTTAAATAATAATGTTAGTAGTCAATATGGAGATGGTAAGAAAGCGCTAAGTTTGGGAGATCTTAGGCTACAACGAGGGGATAGAACCTTATAGAGAGAGTATGAGATATCTTTGAGTAAAGAAGATCTTCACCCAAGCTAATGACATGAAAATGATGAAACTTAAGAGGTATCAAGCAGATCTTGACCTCTTTTTGGGGAAATTAGTTAATGATTAGGGGGAGTTGGAGAAAGGAAGTTAGTTATGCCTGTTTTGAGCTTCTCACATAGAACTTCCTGGTGATTGTGTCCTACGTAAAGATGACACCTGAAAACCTGGAACTAATCAGCAATCAAGATTATGCAACCTCAAAACTACCTACCCAGCCTATTTACCTAACATTTTTTCTTCTTTTGGTTTGGGTGCACTTAGACTTGCAAACCCATCATTCCAATTTTTCTTTTTTTATGCTTTCCTATCTACAACCTACCCTTATTTCATCTGAGGGCCCATATTAAGCTGTTGGGCTCCTTTGATTCTCTACCTATCTAAAAATCTGCCAAGATTAAGCTGTTTGGACAGATTTTCATTCTCTATATTCTAAAACAGGAAATAGAAACCTAGGGAGACCAAGATTAAGCTGTTTGGACCTCCCTTTAGCTGAAAATTGTACAACACTAGAATAACTTCTCAAAATTGGAAAGCATTAGATGAACTCTGAGTAGCCTTCTTCGCTTGGAGACTGTTAAGCAAATATGGAGCATTGCAGCATGCAAAGTATGACATATTTGGTCTGTAAAAATGTCAATCATGAAATATGAGTAACCTGTTGTAGCAGGAGGCTAACAAGGTATATGAAGTGTTGTTGTCATTTAATTCTTTGATCATTTGTTGTGAGATGTACTATGTTGATTTGATTCCTGCTTGATGTCTGATGCATAATCTTTGTGTTTATGACATGTGAGATGTATTCATCATGGATTGTTATGTATGTCCTGATTGAGATCCCTTTGTTTTGATGATGGCAAGATACTCATTGTCACCATGGGTGTTTTGGTTGATATCCCTTTGATTCCATGATGGCGGGATACTCATTTTCACCATGTGTAAGATTATGTCATGTTGATAGGAGGTCTATTGTGAGTGATAGTTCCTATAGCAGAATGTCTTGTGGAGAGACTTTGCCACTCATGTAGAGGGCACATATCCTTGTATGACAGAAAACACAGTCCATGTACATCTTCACCATATCTAGCACTGAATGAATCGGCCAACACCATCTTGACACCGGGCTTGGAGATGTAGTCCACACCGGACGAACTCTGTTATCAATGTCTCATGTTTATGGATTATTTATCGTCATTATGTTTCCATTTTATTAAGCATGCATATATGTTCATTTATGCTCTTATAAAATGCAATTCTAACTACATCACAAAAGAAAAATATCTTGGTTAAATCTGGGAGTTGAATTAACTCAGATCAAGTTTGTTATCGGAGTGGTCTTCACGTTGATGTGAATTGTGAGTGTGAACAATGGAACATGCATTAATGGAAGATGACAAGGGATGTACGAGACCATGCTTAGAGTGTCCAAAAAGATGGACATAATGTATGAAGCTCTACAAGAAGAGACAGAGGAAAAGCAATGATTACAACTTTAGTTGAAAGCCATGAAAGAGGCACTGGAAGAACTGAAGCACAAAAACCAGAGTCTTCAAGAAAATAACATTGAATTGAAGATGCTTTTACAGGAAGAGAAAAAGGAGAAAAAGAGGTTGCTATGGCAGCTGCAAGATAAGGATGAGGCCTTCAAAAAGGTTCAACGTGACCCATGTGAGGTAAAAAGTAATTCTCTGACTTCATGTATGTGTCCTAACGATGATTTCATTGCTTTTGAAAATCATACCACAAGAATTGGCTCCAAACTATTGAAGAGAATGGTGTATGAAGGAAAAGGATTGGGCATTAATGGCCAAGGCATTTTCAACCCCATCAAAGTAGAGGAATTACCCCATCAGGCAGGACTTGTGTATGTTGGGAAGGAAGTTGGGGAATGTACCAAGATAATCAGCAAACCACCAACAACAGCTGAGGAGAATCCCTCATCAGTTATTTCCAAATTTATAGTGGAGGTAAGAGATGTTGATTTCCCTTCAGTTTCATCTTCACATAGTATAATTTCTATTGGAAATGTGGAGATACCAATTACAGGGACAAACATGAGGCTTCTTACCAAGATGAGGTACAAGGAAGAAGAAGAACTTGGTGTTACTAGCCAAGGCATAATGCAGCCATTCGAGGTTGTGTAGAGACCTCGATTTGCAGGCTTGGGATACACCAAAGGAGAATGCTTGAAGGTGTTAGATGCTTTCAAGACATTGTTGAAATCGTCAAGGAAAGAGAATGATGGGAACACATCACCATCATCCCATGGCAGTGCCCGTTGCAAGGAAAGAGCTCAGGCTAGCTCTCATTGCCATAATTACACCAAGAGAGCAAGGAAAGGTATAAAAAGTCTCAATATTCGAATTTTCATTTCAATTATAATCATGTTCTTAATGATGAACGTAAATCATGGAATTGAAAAACATGCGCTTTTTTTTAGTTTACATAACCATGCATTTGATGAGTGGTGGAAGAGAATGGCAGCACAAAAAATGATGAGGCGTGAAAGGCCTTCTCCACAGAAGAGAAAGAAGCAGGTTAAGCATATCTAGAGGAAGAAGACTTATTATAGTGATTGCAATAGAAGTGGTCATTAAAGCACCACATGTTGGAGGCTCCATCCAGAGTAGCATCGCAAGGACAAAGCATCCATGCATGAACTAGGTGAAACTATTGTTTGACCAGTGAATGCACCACAAGGAGATGACACATTCACTTTGATAAGTGAGAAATGGTTCTTCTAGGTGTGGTAGAATGTCATGGGCTTATTTTTTCTAATCATGTGTTGCATTTTAAACTGTAAAAGTGATGATGTGTTTTCCATCACTTGTTGCAGTAATAATAATGTCTGGACTTTTTTGTGTTGCATTTTAAACTATGAAAGTGATGATGTGTTTTCCCTAACTTGTTAAAGAAACAATAGTGTTTAGACTTATTTTTGTAAATCATGTGTTACAGTGATGATGTGTTTTCCATCAATTGTTGAAGCAATAATGATATTTTGGCCTTGTTTGGATAGCTTGGGTATTGTTTCCATTTTGATGTAAACTTGACCACTGAGTATGTGTTATAAACTTGTGGCAAGTATGGGATACTTGAGTCATTATTTGGTTTTGTAAATAAAGCATGTAATTTTCAAAATAATTTACTATAGGTTTGTAGGGGATGGAGGTGTTGGCTCATCGCTTATGGCTCCGAAGGACAAAGGTGGAGGAAAAGGAAGCATGACCTATGAAACATTTGTAAGTGAAGACAATGTACAAAGAAGTTGTAGATTATTTTCATGCTTTTGGTGTTATGCAACCAGCTCACAAAAAGATAGAAAAAAGAGATCAACACCTTAGAATTTAGCCTCTTCGAGGGGGCAACCTCCTTTACATTACACAAATGAACAATTCTTGGATGATTCAAATGAAAAACTCCTTTCTATATATAGGAGTATAAGGAGTCACAATATAACCTAACCGACCTAACAATAATAATATAAAGACACAAAAATAACAATAGAGGGATTCTATGGGGCACAGTAATAAAAATATGGGGACAATAGGGGCACAAC
>APFE030673530.1:57741-69475 GCA_000404065.3 Pinus taeda | reverse complement strand
GACTAAGACAGATTCACCGCTAATAAAATACTTATTACCAAAATTATGTGAAGTTCCTGCCTCAACACCCTTTGAAAAATTTAACTCCCAAAAAACTTTGTTTAAGATGAAACATACTAGTTTACTTGTAAATAGCAGCGTAGGCACGCGTTCACAATATCCACGCTGCAACAGTAAAAAAATGTTCTTCTTTTATCTTATCCTCTTGTCCTTTTATCATTTGCCCGAGCACAAATAAGGCGGAAGAAACAATATAGTATGAAGGTGTTTCGATAGAAATTGGACAAAACATTTTAATAAATTTAAGCGAATAGACCCATGATTTTGACTCTTTCAGCCTCCTCCACAGTAACCGATGTCAGGGAAACGAGCAAAGCCAATGGCAGGGAAGCCCCGGTACAGCGAACCCATAAAAGTCAATGGCCTTGATCGACATGGGGCAAGTTGCGAATATGCTCAAATCTTAGATTGTCCGTGGTCCTTGCCTGAGAAGCCTCTTATATTCTGAAATTAATTTCTGATGGGCTAGAATTACCAGAATACAGGTGTTTGGTGTAAGCATGAGTAACGCTTCGGCTTGGGCAGGTTCTGAACCTGTTTCTGTTGCTGTTGCTGTTAAGCATGGCTCAAACAGCAAGTGGGCAGTTGAATGGGTTCTGGATCAGCTGGCCTCTGAAGGGGAAACCATTACTCTCATACACGTTCGATGCCCAATTCGTGCAGTCCCCACTCCATGTATAGAAATCCTCTCAGCCTGTTCTTCATTTTTATTGTATAAGTTGTTTTTTTTTGGTGTTTTTTGTTTTTCATTTTAAAAAATAGTTTCGACAGTATTTACACTCGAAATTGGACCACTAGATTTATGGAGACTAAATTTCTCTACTTAACCATTGAACCACACCCTTGAAACTACATTATTTAGAACCACACCCTCGAAACTACATTTTTTAAAGTTTCATGATCTGTTGCAGTGGGAGGCTATATTCCGATCGCACAAGTCACCGAGGAAGCTGCAGCTGCTTACAGGAAACAAGTGGAAGCCAAGACAGAGCAAATGCTAACTCCCCATCGGCGGCTCTGTGAAAGAAAACAGGCAATTTTTACGGAATGTATTTTTATTTGGCAGTCTCTGGTAGATGATTTGTCATACTTACTCTGTTATATTATATATGTGGAGTTCAGGTGCAAACAGAAACCATGATTTTAGAAGAGGCTAACGTACCAGATGCAATAGTCAAATATATTTCGGAGTCTGGCATATCGAACCTTGTGATGGGGTCGCCTTCTCGCAATGCATTATCAAGGTAACATCGATGGTTTCAATTGAGTATTTTGAAAAACCGGTTTTAAGTAAATAACAAATAAAGATTAATACAGCTATTCAGTGCATTTGATTTTGCAGATAAATAAATTTGGTTTTAGTAGATTAGCACAGCTATTGAGTGCTTTGTTTCCGGGTTAAATTAATTTTGTTTTCTTGTGTAATTATGGGTTTGGAATTTAATTAGGGGTAGATTGTTTGAATATTTTGGAATTTGAGGGAAATTCTAATAATTACGTAATTTTTATTTATAGATTTTGAAATATTTTTGAAATCTGTAATTCATATAAATAGTTAGTTAATGACAAAAGATTAATATTTATTTTGTGTAATAAATGTTTTAAGGTATTCTATGTTGTGAAGTCAAAAGTTCAATTCCTTACTCCAAACGAAGTGATATATTGGACATGATGAAGATGTAGTCCTTTCAAAACTTCTAAAAGAAACATGTTTGTTAAATATTATTTTTTAAAATCATATATATGTCAAAATTACATTTTATGTGTAGTAGATGGTTATAGAGTAGAAAATCCTTGATCTTCAACAATATCTTAGACCAATGTAAGATCAAATGAATCTTGATATTTTATTGTGTCATTGTAAACAAAGTCATCTTAAAAGTAGAGTACCAGCTCTTTTGCTCGCTAAAGTCACTCACAACTTATTAGGGTGAAGATTAAGGATTCATAGTTATCGTACTAAATGCAATACTATATATTTTGAGGTATTTAAGATAAGATGGTATACATTTCAAGACGTTATGCTCTAATTCCACTTCCCAAACCCTTCCAATTTATACCTACTACTACCACCCCTTCATTTAATGAAAATTGCTCTAAATTACTCAACATGCCACACCACAATCTTGCATGGACTTTAGAGAACATTTATGCTATGCAAAGGTGAATCAACACTACCAACTAGAAATGCAAGTTCCAATGTTGGATTTTGTAAATTTGGGTCACTTTTCATTTTCATAGCTTTAAACATACAATCAAATGTATTTGACAACCAAAATGCTTCATTATGAGCATTTTCCCCATAAAATTTCAACATTACAAGTCACAATCAACCTAAGATGGCCGTAAATGTTTGCACAATGATACATGGGGTTATACTACTAAGCAACGCTAGTTGGTGGACTCCAATGATAGGTTATGCATTCTATGCCACTTCCATGAGCATGATATTGGTCCCTGCTCCAAGAGATGTGTTGAGAACATAAATAGGATTGATTTTGTCTGTCTATTGGACATGCATTAAATTAATGTGACCATGAAGGTTCAAATAATAACCTCCACTATTATTCGTGTTTGCATTTTCATTTGCACTAATATGTAGGGTTACAACCCTATTTCCATGCTTAGGGATTGACCAAAAACTTTGCAAGGTATTAAAGCTCAAACAAAAATAGAGGAAAAGACATGACCATGCTAAACAACAAGGGGATTGCCAAAATATCTGTGTATGTCATCAATGCTAGCGACAATATTCTTCATGAATATACAAAATATTTTACTATACCATCTTAGTTCAATTGGAATGAAAATGAGATATGATATTTGCAACACTTCCCATTGCCACTTACACAAATTGATAAAAATCACTCAATCAAAATACTGTCAACCCATGAAGTCACTTGTATAGTTGTTCCCACATTATGTCCTCTAATCAAATAAATAAAATGGCTTCATATAAGATGCCATGTTTGCTCACTTCTTTTTATGAATTATAGAGGGACCTTCCTTACTCAACATTAGTCCCTTCAATCTATTGATAGATTAAAATATGGACATACCGATGAAGTTTAACAATAATCCATGAAGGGGCGTTGTGGTGACAACAACATGAGGCATCTATTTGTAAAAATGAAATAAGGCACATAAATTTAGACTCCCCATTTGAAACCTCATATTATGTGGAAGGGAAAATGTGTTGCAATAGAACATGAGGAAAACTATCACAACCTCCATTTATATGTGCACTTCTTCACTCTAAAATCCCTACCAAGTTCCAACACAATGACTACCCAAACCATTAGTGCACGTGATGACTATTTTGATGTTGATGGTATTTTATATTTGCAAAATTTAATAGTAGATATCAATTCCAAAATTATATTGTGCATTTTCCAAGATGAACTTAATGAGTTACACATTGCTACCATACTACACATGCCCTCTCTATTGGTCAAAATTGCTAACGAAGGTTTTATGCCCAAGGCCGAAGTTCTTTGTTACAATATGATGTCTCTTCATCTCATCAACACTCATGTTTTATGTAATTATTCCTAATGTTATTAAGGTCCATTTGGATTCCGACTCCCTTTATGGGTTTATACTTGAACATATAGAAAAATTCGATTTTAGGTTGCCCACTTAGGGGTTTCCTTTAACTTTGAAAAGTTCCAATGATTACTCTTTAGCAAATTTCTTAACAACATTCTCTGTAAAAAGTAACTTCATTCAAACCAAGGATATGCATCCTCCAAGGGATGTGTTTGGCTTCCACACTTTCCTGGATCACATTCACTAACATAGAAAATCATTAAGGGTCATGCATACATCACACAACCAAGGGAGCCAATGTATAAAAGGTAGGTGTTAAATGAGAGGGATTATGAGCGATGCTTGTTAATAGGCTATTGAAACATTGAAGTTGTATATTGTCAAAACTTCTAAGTCTAGTATATCCCTAGTGGGACACCATTGTTTGTGTCCACATGGATGTAAGACAAACAATATACACCCCACAACAAAGCATATACATTATATATATATATATATATATATATAATATCCACTCTAAAGCACATCTAGATTGGATGGTATATATCTTAGCATATATCACATTGAATGTTCTATTAGGAGGCACATATTGATAGCTAATGAACATTGAAGATGGTCAATGATGTAAGAGTAGAGTTTTGACCACTTAAATAGATCATGATTTGTATCATCAAAGGGTTGTCAATGGGTTTCATGTAACTCCAAGCCTTAGGAACTAATGTTATCTTGAATTTCCTACAAATACTAGACTTATCAATGGAAAAATCTCTACTTTGTGAGAATTCTACAAATTTTGGTGCTACTTGGGAATTTGTTGAACAATGTTTGAATCACACTAGGCAAGGAGGTTGAATAGGAAGATATCAAGGTTTTTAAGCTCCCTTGGGAATTATTGAATTGTTAATAGAGAACATTGACTACTTGCAACTTGAATATTACTATTTGGTGTATGTTTTTGGTACTGCTAGGTTATTTTTGAAATTTGCAAATACAAATTACATGGAAGTGTTTTATCATTTTATGAGTTAGGTTAATAATACTAAAATACTCTCGAGTATTAAGGTGATGCTCCATGCACCCTGACATGAGAGTCTTTAAGTATTTATTTCATATTTATGAGAGTCTTTAAAAATTTATTTCATTTTATTTGACCCAATTTTAAAGGTCTGAAGGTTGTCATGTCATGTATTGCTACATGTATTGTTTATAGATGCAAACATGAAAGCTTAGATCACTTACCCACAAATTAATAATGATAATTTTCTTATTCAACATGTCATATAGCAATGACATGACATGTATATTTTAATAATGCAAAGAAAGAAGTCATAGTTAGTGGCTAACCAGGCAATTTGATAATGATAATTTTCTCATTTAACTCTAACTATTTAAAAAGAAGAAAGCCACCAAACTTATCATAAAAGTGATAAATATAAACCTACCTATATTGAATTAAAATCCCACCATTAAACAATGTACAAATAAAAAATATTTTCTTCTTGGCAAGGAAATGATACGATGATACATGTTCCCTCTTTTGTGTGAGACTCTATAATAGTTAGCCAGACTAGGTTAATTTAAACCATATCCAGCCTGATTAATCAAAAACACGTTTGCCAGCCTTCATCTCTTTATGGAGCAGAAATTACTTCTCGGTCTCATTACCTTTACAGAGCCCACTGATTAATGTTGTAAATTGACATAACATCGGGCTTAACTATATCCCTTTGCCATTTCCTCCCTGATCTTCCAGGCACCATCCAGATTTCCTACTACAATAAGCGACTAGATCATGACAGATTAAACAATCATCAAGTTAACAGAGCCGAACTCTCCTTTAAATCCCCATAACCCTCACACGCAAATCCAGATGATCAGTCTTAATCAATGCATCAAGTATTCTGTTATAAAATAACACAATGGTCAATCCTAAATTTCTTCATTTTCTGATTAACAAAATGGACTCTCAAACCCTACTAGCATCAGCATACATATTGATCATAAATTAAACTGCTCAATGCTGGCTGTTTTACCTGAAGCACTCATCAATTCAACAACGATCCAGACTATAAGCAGAAGTATTATATATTCAACCGTTGAGACAATAAGTAAGAGAAATATATAGAGAATAATCTTCTTAAACCCTTTCTGTCTACCTACCCAGTGCAAGAACTTTGAAGCCAATTGCAAGGGTTTGTACCTTAAAAACCTCCCTAATGACATTGGGGGTCATCCTGTTCAATTTATTGAGCTTTGCAATAATTGTCGGTCCCTATCTTTTGTGTTTATTGAAGCTTTCACAAACGTACTGGGCTACGGCCGACAGCCGATGGTCTTAGTTGAATTTCTTCTGATCAGAGGTTTAGATACTTCACTTCTGCATTGAAGGATTCAAGGTCCCAGAGCTCCATTCTTATGGATTTCAGTTTCGGGTTTTTGGGCTGGACCTCGGCCCCTGGGTCGCCTTTGCTTTTGAATAAGCCTCCTGTGACGGTTGGATGGTTCTCAGGTGGTTGCCGTTTATAAATTTCTGTCAATTTGCCACATTGCCTAACCACGCCCACCCCAGTTCGCAGTGGCTAAATGTGATAGGTTATTTATTTTCTTTTAATTATATATCCACAATTTTAAAAAAATACCTTCTCTAATAAACCACCATTATTCAATCAATATAGTTTAGCTTGGAAAATGGAAAATTAGAAAAATATATTATAAGTGATGGGAGACTTCACATTTATTCATATTCATGTTGTTGCTGGGATTTCCGGATTAAAACTGTGTAGAATTTGTAATCATTCTAAAATTTTGGATAGGCCAAAATTTCGGATAATCCATCATCAGTTACCAAAAAAACTCACAAATTTTACACAATTCTAATCCAGAAATCCCCAAGAACAAAATATATTATGTCATTATATTTGAATGATAATAATAATAATCTAATTTTTAAATTAGAATATATCAAATTAAAATATATAGTACAAGATTTATAACTATTTTTCACTTAGCTATTTAATTGCTAAAATCCATAAAGATGTACCTATTATAACCTCTGGTCCTCTTTAACAAAAACACATCCACTTAAATCATTAATTCATTCCAACCTTAAAAGTATAACTTAAATAAAAAACCTAAAGTTAGTTCTATTTGTATTTTATAAAAATGGTGTGTAATCAAATTGTACTTTGAAAACCAGTAGATTCATTTTTCAGGATAATAATTATACTCTATATTGTTGATCACTTTTACAATGAGATGAACACTTAATTTTATTAGCTATGGAAACAACTGCTAAACAGGAGAATCGTGCCAGATGTACCCGCAATTGTTGCAAAGAATGCTCCAAAGCAGTGTACCTTGTATGTTATATCGAAAGGCAAACTTTCTTATGTGAAATCCACTGTTTCTTCAACTTCAACAAGTAGTAGCCAGGAGGATGCCCCCAGGATTTCCAGTTCTGAGTGGGGTGTTAGCAACTCCAGTTCATCATCAAACAAAATCCAACCAATAGGTAATAGTTTGCAGTTGAGTTCTTTGAAATCTGCTTCAGCTTCATATGCCTTTTCAAAAGTTTGAAATTCAAGTGTTGTTAGAACTTAGGAGATGGTAAGCTTGCTGAATTGTCAACCATGGTCTTTGGTTTTGTAATTCAATACCCCTTTAATTGGATTTGTTATCAATACTATAAGCTAACATTCACCTCCTTTCTCCACAAAAATTGGAGACACAGATGCAGACGATAACGAGTCTCAAATGGTTCAGCCTTTACACCGACGGCTATCATTAAGGAACCCAGTTGTGAGTGGGAATATTTTTAAATCAGAAAATGCAGACTTTCATGCTCCTAAACTGACAAGGTCACAGTCTTCGAAAGTTGGCGTGTGTGAAAATTCAACTTCTGAGAAACACCGTTCACCAGTTATGTTCACTGTAACTAAATTACTCAAACCTAGATCTCTATTCAAAAGAAAGTTAGATACTATGAATGAGGAATCTCAATCTATCAGCATGCCGGATGGAGAGACAGGAATCTATTCTGATTGCAAGACAAGATTACAGGCCTCAACAGAGATTTCAAAGCTTCCGCCAATTATAGATGTTCCAAATCCTGATAACGAGATTTTTCTTCTTAGAGATACAGTTCTTTCCATTAAGATTGAAGTTATGAATAAGGATCAATCAAGCTCATATTTTCAACATGATAAACAGAAATCCACATTAGAGTATTTTGCCCCAAACTTGGAAGAGAGCACAATTTCCATGAAAAGGCAAATTATAGGAAATCCCAGTGAAAGTGACTATACGCAATTCAGTTCAACAAAGGTTTCTGAGGGTGATGAACTCCATTCTCGGGTTATTCTCAATTTGGAAGGAAGAGGATATTTCGCAGAGAATATGGAATTGCTGACTTCTCCTACAGGGAATTGTCAGTGGCCATCCATGGCAGAAATTTCAAATCAGGATGAAATGTTTTTCAAGCTCTCCATTTCAGATGTAGAAGCTGGCAAGGAGCGGGATATCAGCAACTCCAGTGCAACATCAAACAAAAGCCAACACAGAGGTAATAGTTTGTAGTTGATTTCTTTGAATTCTTCTCCAGCCTCCTAGCCTTTGGGTTGTGCTTTTTCAAATGTTTGAAATTCAAGTGTTGTCTGAACTTATGAGATAGTAAAATGGCTTTGGTGAAAAAAAAAGAGAGTAAATTGGTTGCATTGTCAACCATGGCTTTTGGTTTTGAAATTCAATACCCCTGCAATTGGATCTTGTTATCAGTACTATAAACTAACGTTCACCTCTTTTCTCCACAAATAATGCAGACACAGATGCAGATGATAGCGAGTCTCTAATGGCTCAGTCTCTAGACAGAACGTTATCATTTAGGGACCTAGCTCTGAGTCCGAATGTTTTTGAATCAGAAAATGTAGCCTCACAAGCTGGTAAACTAACAAGGTCAGAGTCTTCTAATATTGGCATTAGTGAAAATTCAACCTATCAGAAAAGACATTTACCAACCGCACCCGCTGCAACCAATTTACAGAATTCTAGATCTGAATTCAAAAGAAACAACGGTACAATGGATGACGAATCTCCAACTGTCAGCATGATGGATGTAGAGGCAGAAATCTATTCTGATCACAACACAGGATTACAGGCTTCAGCAGAGATTTCAAACCTTCCATCAATTACAGATGCTTCAAGTCCTGATAACGGGAATTCTGTTTTTAGACATGTAGTTCTTTCCAATATGAATGAAGTTATGGATAAGGATCAATCGACCTCAGATTTTCAACATGACACACAAAAATCCAGATTAGAGTCGTTTGGCTCGAGGTTGGAGGAGATCGCAATTTCTATGAAAAGCCAAATTATAGGAGATCCCAGTGAAATTGAGCATACACAATTCAGTTTATCACCAAAGATTTCTGACGGCGACGAAATGTTTTTTGAGTTATCCCTTTCAGAATTAGAAGCTAGCTGGGAGAAGCATGTTAGCAACTCGGGTTCACCATCAAACAAAAGCCAACCAAGAGGTAATAGTTTCCAGTTGATTTCTTTAAACTCTGCTCCGGCCTCCTATGCCTTTGGGTTGTGCCTTCTAAAATGTTTGAAATTCAGATGTTGTCTGAACTTACGAGATAGTAAGCTGGCTGCATTGTCAACCATGGCTTTTGGTTTTGAAATTCAGTACCCCTGCAGTTGGATCTTGTTATCAGTACCATCAACTAACGTTCACCTCCTTTCTCCACAGATAATGGAGACCCAGATGCAGATAAGAGCGAGTCTCACATGGTTCAGTCTCTACACCAAACGCTATCATTTAGGAACCCAGTTGTGAATCCGAATATTCTTAAATCAGAAAATGCATACTTGCATTCTGGTAAACTGATCAGGCCACAGTCTTCTAAAATTGGCATGTGTGAAAGTTCAACGTCCCAGGAAACACATTCACCAACAGCGCCCACTGGAACTAAATTACACAAATCTAGATCTGAATTCAAAAGAAACGTCGGTACTATGAATGACAATTCTCAATCTTTCAGCATGCTGGATGTAGAGACGGAAATCTTTTCTGATCACAAGACAGGATTACAGGCTTCAGCAGAGATTTCAAAGCTTCCATCAATTATGGATGTTTCAAGTACTGATAATGGGTTTTTTCTTAGACCTGGAGTTCTTTCCAATAAGAATGAAGTTATGAGTAAGGATCAATCAAACTCAGATTTTCAACGTGATAAACAGAATTTTGGATTAGAGTCTTTTGGCACAGAGATGGAAGAGAGCACAATTTCCATGAAAAGCCAATTTATAGGAGATCCCAGTGAAATTGAATATACACATTTCAGTTCATCACCAAAGGTGTCTGAGGGCGACGAACGCCATTCTCTTGTTATTCTCAATTCAGAAGGAAGAGAAGATTCTGAAGAGAATATGGAAATGCGGACTTCTCCCACAGGGCATTGCCGGTGGCCATCCATAGCAGAAAGTTCACATCGGAGTGAAATGTTTTTCGAGTTCCCCCTTTCAGATTTAGAAGCTAGTGGACCTCAGATCAATATTGCTTCTAAAAGTGTTGATCGTGCCATTCCCAACATGAAGGATAATGCATTGAAATTCAACCAGGACTTGGATGGGGTTTCTGCTTCGGGGAAGACCTTTTTGGCTTCATCTTCATCAGGGGTGAGTGCATTTCAACTCTTCATGACCTCTGGAACAAGTTCATGTTTCTTCAATCTACTAATCGTTATATTCCACCTTAGCAATGAAATATATTAATTCAAAGTACTTTTGCAATCAAAATTCTGTATTTATGATATGTCCATTCCCTTGAGTCAGTGTCTGTATACTTAATATGTTTGTTCATTATCGTATTTGTACAAGGGAGGTTCATTATACGTTTAGTACGAGGGAAATATACAATTATCAGTGTTTAACGCTGATATGAGATATCAAAATTTTAAATTTAACATTTCAATATATGTAAGTGCCACTGTAATGGGTTAAAACAACTAAAAATAATAATAATTTAATACAAAATAAAAGTAATTTAAAAAACAAAATGCCAGTGGTTTTTTCACCGAAAACCAAACCCCAAGACCACTACAACATTTTCTAATTTTGTCCACATAGATCTTTTCATAAGAGCCCTAAACCAAATTAACTGTGAGCGGGATACGTAAAATGCTACTGCAAACAATAAATGCTACTGTAAAATGGAGAAATCACTTCAAATTTAGTTAAAGGAAGCATTATTTTATTGATATTTACAGGGATCCATCCATGCGCTCAGAGAAACCCGTTGGATTTCATCGTTTTTCTGCAAATTTAGTTAAAAGAAGCATTATCTATTGATATTTACAGGTATCCTTCCATACTCAGAGATAAAACTCTTGGATTTCATTGTTTCTCAGAAAGAAACCGAGCTTATTGGGAAACAATAAATAAAAATCTACAGCCTGGACAAACCTACGACATGTACCAGACAAAAAAAAACTGGAAATTTCTAATAAATTGCAACGAGAGAGAATAAACGGAACACATCGCAAAGAGAATAAAGGTAGAAGCCCCATCCCCTGCAATCTTCTAGGGTTCCAATTTATATGAGAAGCTGTCGACCATTCCCTATTCACAGTGCTCGCTGTGGGCATAATCAACCCTCTCGCTCTTCCATAGTCAACTACTAGAGTGGCCATGGACGAATTCGCAGACACTTGCTGGGACGGATTACCTGGCCAATGCGGGAAGCAACGTAGGCAGCAGCACAGGACCGACATTGAAGGTTATTTGCTCAACGCGGCCAACATTTACGCCCAGCCAACCAAGACTTTTTTGGTTTTCTTTTTCATGAAATTTTAAAGGATGGGAAATGATAAATATTCCGACGTTAAATATTTTTTCTGTCAAAATTATTTTTACCGTAGTCTAATGAGGCTGAGGAGTTGTCCGGAAAATTATGGAAATTATGGTTATATTTAGAGAAAATCTGGCCAGGATTTTTGTAAATCTAAATTATAATTGTTAAACTTAAAAATTTTTGGTGTTTTAGACGTTTTTGATGGCGTTGAATCCATTTCTACCATCAGAAACAAGATTCAAACACTACATCTACAAGATTTTTTGAAATTTT
>APFE030673530.1:0-57420 GCA_000404065.3 Pinus taeda | reverse complement strand
TTGTAAATTAAGATATTTTGAATCAATTTATGTTTATTATATGGATTTGTTTCTCATAATTGTAAATATAACACTTGTCCAAAGGGTTTTGGGTAAAATGGGGTTTAGGGTTTTACAGTCTAGGGTTCCAAACCAATCAATTAGTTTTTGGTCGCACAAAGCACTGGTACAGGTGGGTGGTCATGGACATGGTATGGGATGAGTTGGATGAGGAAGAGTGTGTGGACTTCGGACAACTAGACTAGAACTCTCCACAGGGGTTTTAGACTGACAAGGAGCACCGAGAAATTATGGGCTCTGTAAGAGCCTTTACGACAAGCATTCAAACCTTGGAGGTATTGAAGGCAGTGACGACATGTGGTGATAGAGGAATGGAGAATAGTCGCTTCTCTGGCGTGAGTACGATAGCGAGGAGGCTCGGTTTCGGCCAAAAGGAGATTAGTGAACTCAAAACAATACAAGGGGTTGGTTAAGGGAATGTGTCCAAAAAAGTCAAGGATGACACCTCTTGGAAAACCTTCTTATTGTTTTGAATGGTTCAATCTTGATTTAGCGACAAAGGAGCTTAGTTTACTAAAAGAACCACTCCCCTTTCTATCGCAGAAGGATGACACTCAAATATAGGGTTTCAAGCATAAACACAAATAAAAGTGTGTTAAGAGGCGAGAAGGTGTTTGTGGACTTCCCTTAGGGGCGGATGTGGGTATGGATCAAATTCCTGTCGCTATCGACGACATGCATAGTAGGTAAATTCATGAGCAAAAGGGTAAACAAAAGGGGGCTCCAAGCGTGAGAGGCAGACAATTGGAGCAGAAGCCTAGGTTATATGCCACATGTCAGATTGTTAGTTAAGAGGTGGTTCTATGCAATGTTTAAGAGCCAAGGAGCCGCTGATTTTGTTCACACAAAAGCTTGGTTTTGGGGAAAGTTGAGCCTAGTTTTAAAAAACTAGCATTTGACTTTCAACCCAAAGATGAATCCCTTTTTGGTCCAAAACATCTGGGCTGTGCTTTCAGGTTTCCCATTATTGTTGTGGAATAGGGAGGTGATGGAGAGGATGACCATGATGCTAGGTTATTTTATTTTCTTTGATGAAGAGTCAATTGATGACATAGACAAATGATTGGTGAAGGTCCTAATAAAAGTGGACTTGAGTAAGGGTTTGACAGTAGAATTGGAGGTGGATTGGGGAGATGGGGTATTCAAGTAACCAATCAATTATTGGGGTGTGTTGTTTCATGGTTTATGGTGTCGTGAAGTTGGCAATTGTGGAAGCAGTGCCCATATTATATTTTTTCAATTGGTGAAAAGAGAAGGAAGGTTCTACATCGATTCGAGAAGAGGATTCCTTTTGTCATGGTTCTGTGATGGTCTTGGTACTTGCGGAAGAGCAAGAAGTGTCTTCAGAAGAACATTCCTCGACAGTCGAAGTACTTGTGGTCCTACAATCATTGAACTCTTTGGAAGTTCCGAAGGAGATGATGCCAAAAGGTAAGTCACGTGAACATACACTGTGTAGTGTTCCTGTGGTTTCTATTATTTTGGATGCCTAGGTGGCTTCAGGGTTGCCTAGCGGACTTCTAGTAAACATGACACTATGGTTTAGTACAAGTATTTTTCAAGTGACAAGTTTCTTTCTGAGTCAGTTAGGGAGGGAGATGCCCATTATTCCCGGGGAACAACTAGTTTCTACTCCTTTCATGAATCAAGTGGAAAAGCAGAAGGCCTCTTTGGCAAGTTTAGAATTTGGCATTCAGAATCCTTTCGAAGTTAACAATCCCTCTTCTTGTGTCTCACATATTGTCGAGAAACTGAGCCTAGTCCCTTAGTAATTGTTTTGACTCCCAACCACGAGGGCTTCACTTAATGAACATTTGACATATTATGTGTTTTTGTGGCATACTAAACAATACACCTAATTTGACTACATATTGGAAAATGTTTCTAAAAATTACATTATTTAACCCCCTACCAATACGAACCCAATACACCTTCCCAATTTAAAAAACCCCTACTTTCACTAGATATTGTAGGTATTCATTTTTTCATCAACCTTTTTTATGCCTTTTATATTTTTTCGTTAAGTTTGAGCTCATTTCTTATACCTTCCAATATAAAAACCCTTTACCCCCTATTATATGCTCAGAATATTATGTCATTTTTTCCTCAATATATATCCCTCAATATGAACACACGTGGTATGGTATTGCTCCCCCAGCGAAGCCTCATGCTCCCAACCTAGCCCATGACAGGGTTTCTACTTCGTGTTCTTTGTTGACAAAGGTAGAGTTTTTCAATTTCTTAAAAGAGTTGGGGGTTATTACTTGTTTTGGAGGGATTGTCCTTGTTTTCTTGGTCGAGGAGTGTTCTAGTTTAACTTAGAAATTGGGTGAGTTGGAGGCTATGGGTTTAAAAAAACCAAAAGAAAAATTATGGAATCCTTGTCTCAGGGTTTCAAGCACTATAGGATTTCACTTTTGGTTTTGGAAACCATTTGGAAGCCCTTAATGGAAGGTCAACCTAGTCGAGCCTTCCTCGGAAATGTTGAGGACCTAGATTTGTTCTTAAATGGAAGTTGGTGCTCGACAATGGATGTCATGGTCACTAAGGGAGGAAGGAGTGTCGAGATTAGGGTGGAACAAAAGGTGAGTTGTTCGAGCTCAAGGGTAAAAAATATAGATCTTATCAGTGGAAAATCGATTACATTTATGGGGATTGCAAGAGGGGGTTTGATGGCCTCATCTCATCCACGCAGAAAAGGAGGGCAATCCTAGTCTCAAACTTCAATTTTATTGATGGCAGCATGTTCTTTTCAGGATTTTATGAGTTGCAAGCCTGGTAGTGGGGTGGCCTAATGATGATTCTCTCCTTAAACCTGAGAGGGGTGGGAGGGAACCCCAAAAAGCAAGCCCTCCAGAATTTAATACAATCTAAAAATTCAGAATCAAGAAACAATGTATGAGGGAGGCAAACTGATAAGTTTTCTTTGTCCCTTCTATACAAATTGGAGTCTCAGTACTATTGATGCAAGAGGTTTGTCAAGAGGGATCCTCATAGCGTGGAGCCCATTAATAAATGACATACATGCTTCAGTTTCAACAACAGGGATATTATTGGAAGGTTTTTCTCTTATAGATCAGTGCAACTTTAAACTCCTGAATTTTTATGGCTCATACTCAAACTGTCAATGTAACACCCCCTCCTCCCAGGTCCACCCAAGCAACCGGCCAGCTGGGAAAACTTGTGATGAGAGAGATTACTATAAGGGATTCAATCTCCTTGGTGACCTTAAGGAAATGGAATCGACGGAACATCACACACAATCATCCAACATCATCAACAGAATCCTCAGGAGACAAGTCAGCTACTCAGACAACTTGTCCCTAGGTCCCACTGTTGTTCTAGATCTCTTAGGCATAGTCGCTCTCATGTTATGTGCAAGGGAGAGAACAACAACTTAAAGTCATTCTCATAGGCCTCTGTGCAAGTGAATATGGACTTTTCTCAGTAAACCTGTGCCAGTGACTATGGACTTTTCTCAACAAACCTGTGCCATCGACCTCGACATTTGAACCACTTTTCTAGCCCAAAATCTCAGCCTCTGCCCAGAACTTGCTACAACCTTTATAATCCATCAAAGACATGATAACAATGTTGATAAACCAAAAATCAACCTCGGGACTAGCCCTAAGCATCCCCAACTGGGATTGACATTTTGTCAAACACTTGGCATCAATGCAACCTACAGGTCTAGGATACAAGACAGAGCCTAAATGATTGAAAGAACTTATGAATCATAACCAGAAGGATCACCTCCTTTTCCATTGGACTATATATCACCCATTAGGTCTTGCATCCATCCATTTAACAAATACAAGTAAATACATGAAATAATCATGACATGAACCAATCACATAGCCATGTTTATAACCAGCATTAAACCATATAAATATCAGCGATATGACAACCATTAAATCCACATATAAACAAGTACAAAAGTAAGAGAACTTATCTTTTATTAATCATAGGCAAATCCGACCAGGTTCGGGACTTTCACGTACCACCTGACCATAGACATGGTTGAACCAAATCTCTCTTTCAGCCAATCACCCCCATGCCATATTCCAAGCATGAATGTGGGATCTCATAGAAAAACCAATCCAAGAACAACCAAGGGAATCCAAAGGTTAAACCACCTCCACCCTCACCAAACCGTGATCACACCAAAACCGGTGCTTCGATCACAATCGAACCGAACTTGGAATGCCATCCGGAATCCATCACTATCCTTGAGTAATTTTTTGTCTCCTTGTCTCTCGGGCTTTACCGCAATCCAAACCGGATCATTGGGCCCTAAACCGAGACAAGTCTCTCAAGCTTTATGGAAATCCAAACCCAGATCACTAAGCCTTAAACCGAGACTTATCCCTCAGGCTTTACTATGTATCCTGCCAAAACCGGTCAAGGGATTCCTAGGCCTTTGGGCATGGAACTTAAGACCACCTCCGCCTCGGATTTTGAAATCCATCTGGCAAGCCAAAGCTCAAAACTGAGATAATCATCCGAACACCATGACATCTGGAAAATGGAAAGGCTAGGCTGAAAATCACTGTCATAACCAGACAAAACCATGCCACCGATAGCAAGAGAACCATACACCAACATGAAAATCCATGCACGTCGAAACTAGCTAGGAAATCAAATATGCAAAAGGTTACCTGCAAGTATTCCTACTGAAGTTGCCTGATCCTGTTGTTCTTCCTTGATCCTTGCTTTCCTTCCTTTCCCTTTGCATTATTTTCCTTCCTTGATCCAAAACTAGAGTGCTCAAAGAAAACTCTGTGACTAAGAGTGTGTGTGTGAGAGAGAGAATAATGAGAGAACTCCAAACTTGAATTGACAAAAGGTTACCAATTGACCCTTAGAAGCCTTTTTATTAATGAGGCCTCTAATTTCTTCATTTTCCATTATTTTCCTTCAATTTCCTCCTCACATGCAACATGTGACCTTTCACCTTACTTTTCTCCTAATTTCCTTTATTTTCGTAAATAAATGTGCTAAAAATGTCTTTTTGCCTATTAATGCCTTTGCCTTAGCCTTTTCCAATTTCCTTAGCCAAAACACACACCCAGTGATGTCCACTAGGATATCTTTGCCCAACATTCAGCTTGGAATAAGTGTCCCTTAATCGTGGTCTTATTTTTCCTTTATTAACTTTTATTACATGAACTTTTCACCAGGGCTGTTACAGAACCCTCCCCTTGGGGAACATCATCATCGGTGTTAAACCACACCAAGACCTCAACAAAACTGCTAAAAAGAAAACATACTACCCATGGAGCTTTATAATTTAGTTTGTTTCATTATTTACAATGAAAGACATGCTCAAAAGCAAAACATCATGACAACATGAAAATATAACAACCATAATAGTATGACACCCATACTTCTTATTGGAGCTTTGTAACTTAGCTCATGCTGGTATTTACATCCATATACACATACATACATATACCAAAACATCAGCAAAACATATACCAACATCCAACCAAAATTTCTTTTCCTCAACTGGCAAACAATGAAGGATACAGGGCCCACATCTGATCCTCCATCTACCATGTAGCTTCTTCAGGCCCAAAGTGCTTCCACTGCTCTTTAACTTGCTCTATGGCTATGTTCCTGAGCATAAGATGTTTCTGCTGCAATATGCACTGAGGCTCCCACTGGAACTCTCCTTCTTTCTCCACCTGCAATACAGACCAATCACTAACATGATCCACATCATTTATATACTTCTTAAGCAATGAAATATGGAAAACATCATGGACTTTCACTGTTGGAGGCAGTGCAAGTCGATATGCCACTAGTCCAATCCTCTCAAGGATCTCGAAAGGCCCACAATACTGTGGTGCCAACTTGGCACATGAGCCAATCCTCAAAGAGCTCTTCTTGGGCTTGATGTGCAAATACACATGCTCCCCAACCTGAAACTTCTTGAACACCTTGTGTTGATCTGCATAACTCTTTTGTCTATCTTGTGTTGCCTTTATATTCTTCTTTATAACATGTATTTCATGCTCCATGTCTGCCAATATATCTGGTCCAATAAGTACCCTGTTCACTGGATCACTCCAGCTGATGGGAGTATTACAAGTCCGTCCATACAACACCTCAAAAGGACTCACCCTCAATGACTCCTCATAACCATTTTTGTATGCGAACTCAACCAATGGAAGATACTCCTCCCATTTCTTCTGCTAGTGCATCACATACATCCTCAACATATCCTCTAGGATCTTGTTGACCCTATCTGTCTATCCATCTGTCTGTGGATGATAAGTTGTGTTGAAGGCCAACTCTGTACCCAAGCCTGCAAATAGCTCCTTCCAAAACTTGGAAGTGAACTTCGCATCCCTGTCTAACAAAATCTTCATTGGAACACCATGAAGTCTCACTATCTCTCTAATGAAAACCTGTGCTACCTCACTAGCTGAATATGTAGTATTCACTGGAATGAAGTGAGCTACCTTTCTCAAATTGTCAACCACGACCATAATAGAATCATGTTTCTTTACTGTCCTCAGAATACCTGTGATGAAATCCATGTAAATGACCTCCCATTTCCATTCTAGAATCACTATAGGCTGTAGCGAACCACCTGGATGGTTACATTTCATCTTGACTTGCTGAAAATCTAAACATCTAGCCATGAAATCTGCCACATCCTTCTTTAGATTCAGCCAATAGTAGAACTTCTTCATTGTTGTCAATGTCTTCTAATATCTTGGATGACCTAAGTATGGCTTCGCGTGAAACTCTCTCAAGGTAAGCTTCTTGAGCTCACTACAATTCGACACATATATCTTGTCTCTAAATATCACCAAACCATCTGTCGTGAGATGATACTCTGCATCCTGATCACCTGTACCTATACTTGCACCTGTACCTATACTTGTGCTCTGTTGTAACATGTGAATAATCTCCATGTATTTTTCATCCCACTGTCTTGCTTCCAAGATCCTATCCTGTAACTCTATCCCATAAGAGTTCATAGATGCTATATGATTTACCTGTACATTCCTACTAAGAGCATACACAACCCGATTCTCCTTCCCTTTGATGTATTTGATCTCAAAGTCGAACTCACTAAGGGTAGCCAACCATCTAGCTTACTTGGAATTCAGGTTTGACTGATCAAACAAATACCTCAACCCACTGTGAACCTCATGCCAAGAAGATAATGACTCCACATCTTCAATGCATGTATAATCATTGCTAGCTCAAGATCGTGCGTTGGATAGTTCTGCTCGTGCTCATTCAATTTTCATGACTCATAGCACACCACTTGTCCTTCTTGCATGAAAACTCCACCAAGTCCTTTCTTGCAAGCATTTTTATACACTACAAATTCCTTGTCCGGATCCGCAATATTTAGCATTGGTGCATGTGTCAACAAATGCTCAATATGCTTAAAACTAGCCTCCAATTCTTCTGTCCATTCAAACTTCTTACCTTTTCGCTGCAATGATGTGATAGGATATGCAATGCGTGAGAATTTCCTGATGAACCTCCTGTAGTAACCTTCTAATCCCATAAATGATCTCACCTCATCCACATTCTTAGGATCTTCCCATTCCATAATAGCCCTTATCTTTTTTGGATCCATTGCTATGCCATCCTTGGAGACAAAATGCCCCAAATAATATACCTCAGATTAAAAGAAGCTGCACTTGTTAAGTTTAGCATACAACTGATGCTCTTTTAGTAACCTCAACACCATTGTTAAATTCTCGACATGTTCTTCCTCATTCTTAGAATATACTAGTATGTCATCAATGAATACAATAACAAACGTGTCCAGATAAGGACGCAATACACTATTCATCAAACACATAAATATAGTTGGAGCATGTTATGAAACCAGCTCACAAAAAGATAGAAAAGATATATCAATGCCTTAGAAATCATCCTCTTCGAGGGGTCAACCTCCTTTACATTACACAAATGAACAATTCTTGAATGATACAAATGACAAGACCTCATTTCTATATATAGGAGTCTAAGGGGTCATAATATAATCAGAGCCGACATAACAATAATAATATAAGAGCACAACAATAACAATAGTGGGATTCTATGGGGAACAATAATAACAATATGGGTACTACATGGGCACAACAATATAATAAGGAGGTTTCACTAATAACGATAAGGGGTTACACTAGTAGTATAGGGACCTAACATGCCCCTCTCCTTCAAAAAGTGTTGTCCTCAATGTTTGAGTAGTTATTGATGCTTCTGTATAATATTCTTGTCCTCCCATGTGGAATCTTCAGCAAGTAAGTTCTTCCACTTGATGAGATACTCTAAAATTGATCGATTTCGTAGTTGTCAGGTTCTTGTTTCTGTGATTTATTCAGGTTACAATATGATTTTTCTTTCCTCGTCAAGTTCTAGCAATATTGTTTGAACTGGGAGCTTGTCACCTATAACCTTCTTTAAGCATGAAACATGGAAAACTGGGGGAGCTCGGGAAGCTGTAGGAAGCTGCAATTTGTATTCCATAGTACCAATCTTTTGCATCACCTTGGAAGGACCATAGTAATTTGGTGATAAATTATTATCCTTCTTAGCTTGCTTGAGGGGCATTTGTTTGTATGCCTATAGCCATAAAAATACCCAATCGCCTACATCAAAAATTCTTTCACTGTGATGTTGATTTTCTTGTTGTTTCATTTGATTTTGCACCAAAGTGGGGTTATCCTTTAAAATTTGGAGAACTTGTTGTTGATGCTCGATGTGATCTTTCACTACTTGAACCTTTTTCTTCTTGATATGTCCTTCTATCTTGAGAGTTTGAGGAGTGTTAATTCCTGCCAATGCATTACAATATATCGTCAGATTCATTTCTTGATGCTCGATGTGATCTTTCACTTCTTGAACCTTTTTTGTCTTGATATGTCCTTCTATATTGAGAGTTTGAGGAGTGGTAATTCTTGCTAATGCATTACAAGATATGGTCGGATTCATTTCTTGGTGCTCGATGTTGAATCTGCTGTATATCTGTAATTTCAAATCTCTAAGGTTTGAAATTGCGTCTTGCGGTATCCCTTTGAGTTCTCTTTCTAACCCCACAAGTCTGATCAAGATTGGATTCTCCAAGAAAGAGTTATGCCCAATCTCCTAAGATGGCCTGATTATATACTTTTTTAGTAGAGCAAACTTGTATGAAGTGCCACGTGTCACTGTTTCGACCTTCAGACTTGAAACTAATATACAGAAAACTCCAAGCCATCCTGTTTCTATAACTTCTTATGAAATTTCAATTTAATACTCAGAGAGAAAGTTATGACGATTTTCCCAAGGTCACCTTTTTGGGATATAATTCGGGAGCCTGCAAAAACCCTAAATGTCTTGGACTGTATCTCCGAAAATATAGCAAAACAAGATCTGAAATTTGAGCCCGAGCTTCACCTAGTTTTCGACTCAAATGGGTTTTAGTTTCAGAATATGAAACTTTTAGAAAAATAATTATAGTGAAAATATAGCAAGACAAGCTCTGAAATTCGAACCCTAGGTTCAAACCAATTTCGGCTCAAATGGGTTTTTCTTTTAGCTTTTGAAACTTCGTAGAGAAACAATTATAGCGAAAATTCCATGATGACCTGTTTAGAGAAGCAAAACCCTATAATCCAAAGCTCTGATACCAAATGTTATGAAACCAACTCACGAAAAGATAGAAAAGATAGATCAATTCCTTAGAAATCATCCTCTTTGAGGGGGAAACCTCCTTTACATTACACACATGAACAATTCTTGGATGATACAAATGACAAGACCTCCTTTCTATATATAGGAGTCTAAGGGGTCATAATATAATCAGAGCCGATATAACAATAATAATATAAGGGCACAACAATAACAATAGTGGGATTCTATGGGGCACAATAATAACAATATGGGACAATGGCCACAACGATATAATAAGGGGGTTTCATTAATAACAATAAAGGGTTACACTAGTAGTATAGGGACCTAACAGAGCATTAGTCAAACTGAATGGAAAAACAACAAACTCATAAAGCCCATACTTGGTCTTGAACACAATCCTGAATATATCCTCTTCCTTGATGCGTACTTGATGGTATCCCAATCTCAAGTCGACCTTAAAGAACATTGCTACTCCCTTCAACTGATTAAAAAATTCATCAATCCTCGGAAAAGGGCACCTATTTTTGATCGCTACTTTGTTCAGTTACCTATAGTCAATGCACAATCTAAGGGTACCATCTTTATTCTTCATGAACAACAAGGGTGCACGCCAAGGTGGTACACTTAGCCTAATGTTCCCCTTGTCCAAGATTTCCTTCGGTTGCAACTTTAACTCAACTAACTCAGGTGTGCTCATTCTATAAGGTTCTTTTGATGCTAGAGTTTCCCCTATCACCAACTCAATAGAAAAATCTACTTCCATGTGAGGTGGAAACTATGTAATTTCATTAGGAAATACATCTTAAAACTGCTACAAAACTGGATACCTTCTTAACACATCTGCGTCCTCAACCTCCTTACCCTTGTCACTAGAAATGTGTACTACAAACATCACACAATATTTTATGCAACTACACTTAGCCTGCATAGCAGTAACAATCCTCACTGACGTAGGCTTCTTCTTCCCTTGCAAAGTCCTCTTTTCCCCACTATCATTCACACAGTCAATGGTGATCCAGGTGGATCTTCGAAAAGTACCAGTGGCATGGTAAAAGGTTCAAAAATTCAATTGGAAGAATTTGGATAAACTTAGCCTCAAATCGAAGTGCTCATTATCATGATTCCAATGGTATGAACGACACTCAAATCCGAGTTCATATGAAGAAGTTAGAGAAAGTCAAAGTTTATGTTTGACTTGGACAGGTGGCAGGAGGAGATGACGTGGAAAACACTCTCAGTGAATGGGGAAGCGCCAAGTGGCAGGCTTCCATTGGTCTCGCATATTGCAGATCGTAGAAGGAAGAGGTTGTGGCTTAAAGAAAATCGGCCCCAAGCTAGCCATGGTTGCGATGCAATCAAATCGCAATTGCCCATCGCAAAAGGAGAAGGTGAAAGAATCAGCTCCCGAAGCAAGTCCTCGTTGCGATGCGATATATTGCAATTGCATAATTATGTTGCGATTTACGATATTGAAATTGCATTTCGCAAAGGGGAATCAGTTGCATGTTGTATTAATTTTGGTTTCCGCCGATTGTGATTTGCGATATGGACTTCCGGACCTGATATATTATATATTGTGGTTAATAGTTCGTCAGATCCGCGTTATCACAAGGCGCCTGATGTATGGGATTTTATTCTGCCAATCGATTGGAAATGTCGATAGTAAAAGGCCGCCGGGTTAAATGTGAGGTTAAGAGTTTTGCCATATTTATGAGGTTTGTTGTCGCATATTATGTGGAACCCGGGATCCTTTGTATTAAAGAAAACAAACCTGCCTGCTAAACTTGTTGTTTCTTTAGAACTGCCCGGGAATTGAGAGATTTACCTCCAGCATATATAAAAGACTATCCATGTCAAAGAAAGGAGGGAGAGTAGCTACGATATTTCTCAAAATACCATTGCAGAGCAGCGACACCTACTCCTAGTAGGTGGTCGGAACCTTGCCTCAAGTATCTAAAGGTTCCGAGAGGTGCCAGAAGCCCGATGATTTTTCACCAGATTTTAGTGATGTTATATGTTTCTAGAGTTGGGTCTCCATTTGTTAGTTATCTTCCAGATTGGAGGTATAAGGGTGTTTATGTAAAATATACTTGTACTTCTTCTCTTTTCACGCCACTTAATAAATGAAGGCCTACCCACTATTGAGTTGCGCCCGAAGACGTAGTCCAAATTGGACGAACTACGTAGTTAAATATTTATGTCTTGATCTCATGCATGATTATGTTTTTACTCTTCATTTATAAGCTTATGTTTCATGATTTTTAATAAGCTCAGTTACATGTAATTCCGATGCATCTATAAGAAAAAAATTCCTGGATCAAGTGGTATTAGAATAGGTCTTAGTTGATGTGAGTTGCATGAGTACGCTAACCAAAAACAAGCTTCAAAGGATGTGTGCTATGAAGAGGAGACACAGAAGATGTTGAATTGCGTTGGGAAAAGAAGCGATCTTTGCTGATAGGAAATTAAGTACATGAATGATTGAATGTGTAGCCATGGAGGATGATAAAGAAATGCACGAAGCCTTCCTGAGGATGTCCCGAATGGTGGACATCATGTATGGTGCGTATGAGAAAAGAAGAGAGGAGGATAAAAGAAGATCGAAAAGCGATGTTCATCCACATCTTTCGATGCTTATGCATCTTATTCACCACCTTCCTCATCTTCTCATCCCTCGAATGAGGAGATTAACTAGAGGCTTGAAGAAGAGAATACTGAATTAAAGAGGTTACTATGGGAAGAGAAAGAGGAGAAACAAAGGTTGCTACGCCAGTTGTAAGATAAATACGAGGCTTTGGAAAAGCTGCAACATAACTCCCGTGAGGTAAAGAGTAATTCTTCAACTCCGTGTATTTTTCCTGATAATGATTTAGCCTCTTTTGAAGAACATACCACATGTATCGGCTCTAAACTATTAAAGAGAAAGGGGAATAATGGGAAAGGCCTCGATATTAATGGCCAAGGAATCATAAACCGCATCATATTAGAGGAATTACCTCGACATTGAGGACTTGGGTATGTCAGGAAGGAGATTGGGGAATAGGCTAAAACAACCAGCGAACCATCAACAACACATGATGAGAAGCCCTCGCCAATTCTTTCCAAATCGAACATGGAGGTAAAAGATGTTAATTTATCTTTAGTTTCACCTTCACATAATATAATTTCTGTTGGAAATGTGGAGATACCCATTACAGGGACAAGCATGAGACTTCTTACCAATATGAGGTACAAAGGAGAAGGACTTGGTGTTAATGGCCAAGGCATAACTCAGCCATTGGAGGTTGAGCAAAAAACTTGATTTTCAAGTTTGGGGTACACTAAAGGACAATGCTCAAAGAAGTCAGAAGCTTCCACGATATCGTTGAACTCTTCAAGGAAAGGGGATGATGGGAATACATCACCATCAACCTATGGTAGTACGCATTGCAGAAAAAGAGTTGAGGCAAGCTCTCGTTCCCATGATCGTACCAGGGACAAATGGGAAAGGTATAACAAGTCGTGATATTCTAATGTTCATTTTGATTACAACCATATTGTTAATAATGAACAAAAATCATGGCATAAAAGAACTTGTAGTTTTTGCGGATTGCATAACCATGTGTTTGTTGAGTTTTGGAGGAGAATAGCAACATGAAAGAGGATGAGGCGTGAAATGCCCTCTCCAAGGCAGGCAAAGAATAAGAAGGTAAAGCAGATTTGGAGGAACAAGACTTATTGTAGTCATTGCAATAGAAGTGGTCATTAAAGAGCCACGTGTCAGAGGCTCCATCTAGAGCAGCGTCACAAGGACAAAGCGTCCGTGTACGAACTAGGTGAAATAATTGTTCGATCAGCAAATGTGCCACAAGGAGATGACACATTCACTTTGAAGGTGAAAGATGGTTTTTCTAGGTGTGGTAGAATGTTATGGCCTTGTTTTTAAAATCATGTGTTGCGTGTTAAACTGTAAAAGTGATGTTGTGTTTTCCATCACTTATTGTAGCAACAATGATGTTTGGCCTTATTTTTGTAAATCATATGTTGCAGTGATGATGTGTTTTCCATCACTTGTTAAAGAAGCAATGGCTATTGGCCATATTTTGTAAATCATGTGTTGCAGTGATGATGTGTTTTCCATCACTTGTTGAAGCAGCCATGATGTTAGACCTTGTATTGATAGTTGGGGTATTATTTCCATTTTTATGTAAAATTGACCACAGAGTATGTGTTATAAACTCATGGAAAGTATGGGATGCTTGGCTCATTATTGGTCATAGAATTAAGCATGTAATTTGCAAGAGTATTGTACTACAAGTTTGTAGGGGATGTACGGGTCAGCTTATCGCTTATGGCTCTAAAGGACAAAGGTGAAGGAGAAGGAAGGATGGACTTGTTAGGACACTTGTGGTGCAGATAATGTACATAGCAGCTGCAGATTATTTTAATGCTTTTGGAGGACCAAAAGCTTCTCAATGGGGAGGATTGATTCAGGCAGATCTTCAAAAAGTACCAGTGGCATGGTAAAAGGCCAAAAAATTCGAAGTGGCAAAATTTGGATAAAATTAGCATCGGATCGAAGTGCTCGTCATCCTAATTCCAACCGTGCGAATGACACTCAAATCCAAGTTCATATGAAGAAGTTAGAGCAAGTCAAAGTTTATGTTTGACTTAGATAGGTGGCAGGAGGACATGACATGGCAGAAATTCTAAGCGAATGGGGAAGTGCCAAGTGGCAGGCTGCCATTGGTCCTGCATATCGCAGATCACAGAAGGAAGTAGTCGTGACTTAAAGAAAATCGGCCCCAAGACAACCATGGTTGCAATGCAATCAAATCACAATCCCCATCACAAAAGGAGAAGGTGAAAGAATCGGCCCCAAAGGAAAGTCCTAGTTGCGATGCGATATATCACAATCACAAAATTATGTTGCGATTTGTGATATCGCAATCGCATTTCAAAAAGGGGGAGTAGTTGCATGTTGTACTACTTTTGGTTTCCGGATATTGCGATTTGTGATATGGACTCCTGGATCCGATATATTATATATCGTGGTTAATAGTTCGTCAGGTCTACAATTATCGTAGGGTGCCTGATGTATGGGATTTTAGTCTAACTGCCGATTGGAAACACTGATGGGAAAAATGCCGATAGTAAAAGGCTGTCGAGTTAAATGCGCGGTTTATATTTTTTCCATATTTATGAGGTTTGTTGCCACATATTATGTGGAACCCGAGATTCTCTATATTAAAGAAAACATACCCGCCTACTGAACTTGTCGTTGGTTTAGAACTGCTGGGGAATTGAGAGATTTATCACCAGTATATATAAAGGACCATCTGTGTCGGAGAAATGAGGGAGAGCAACTACGAGATTTATCATAATACCATTGTAGAGCAACGACACCTGCTCCTGGCAAGTGGCCGGAACCTTGCCTCAAGTATCTAAAGGTTTCAAGAGGTGCAGGAAGCCCGATTATCAAAATTGGGCATTCGGACAGGTGTTTCTACATGATTTTTCACCAGGATTTTAGTGATGTTGTTTGTTTCTGGAGTTGGGCTCTCCATTTGTGAGCTATCTTCCAGATTGGAGGTATAAGGGTGTTTATGTAAAATCTACTTGTACTTCTTCTTTTTTCATGCCACTTAATAAATGAAGGCCTCCACATTGTTGAGCCAGGCCCAGAGACGTAGTCCAAATTGGACGAACTTCGTAATAAAATCTTTGTCTCTTGATCTCATGCATGATTATGTTTTTACTCTTCATTTATAAGCTTATTCTTCATGATTTTTAATAATCTCGGTTACATGTAATTCCGATGCATCTATAAGAAAAAAATCATGGATCAAATGGCCTTGTCGAAGCAATCCACATTGGTTCTGTGAAGGTATAACCAATCCATACCCAAAATCATACTATACAAACCCAATGGAAATATATTCAAATGTGTTGCTATAGGCATACCATTTAACTCAATTGCACAAGCTCTTACCCAATGGTGAACTCACTTCTTTGTACCTGTAGCCAATTGTACCAACCAAGATTCTGCATGCACTTCTTTTCTCAAACAACACTTATTCACCAGGTCAGGATTAATATAACTATAGTTAGATCCAGGATTAATCAAAATAGAAACAACTTTATCACAAAACTTAATGCCCATCTCAATAATCGATGCCTGATGATCTGCCTGCGTGTTTTCCAACACTACATAGATCTGAGGAGTGGTATGACCAACATCAAAAACTATATGCGCCTCCTGAGCACTATAGATCTGGGGTCTACCACCACTCTGATACTGCATACAATCCCTCTTACGATGATCCTTACCACATATCGAACACTGCAATGGTTCCCTACCACCACCTCTAGCCTGCTGCTCTCCACATCCTTTCTCAGTTGTAGTGAATCTCTTGTAAGGAACTACATTTTCTTTCTCACTTATAGCTTGGGTTCTTCCTTGCTTTAGTGGCCATTTTCCTTTAGCTTTCTCATTTCTTTTTAAGTCATGCTTGGGCTCCACTTTGCGCTTCGACTACTCATAACAATGCTTCAACTTTTGGATGGCTTCCTCCAACGATTTAGGCTCATCGAACTCAATCCAGTCTTTGTATGCAACTGGAAATCCACTAATGAATATCTGAACCTTGGCCTTCTCCTCCTCGAGGTAAGACACATATCTCAACAAATCTAAAAATCTGCTAGTATACTCATCATCTATCATAGAGCCCATCCACAGCTCATAAAACTCTTAGCTTTGTCATCATAGTACCTATCCAACAAGTACTTCTTCTTGAAGATCCTTTCAAATGCATGCCAATTCAAATTCTTTGCATGTATACCTTTGACATTCTTCATCTCTTCCCACCAAATATCCGCTTTACCTTTGAGACTGAAAGTAGTTATCATTGCTTTCATGTTTTCTAAATAATCATACAATCAGAAGAATTTATTCATACCAAGAAACCATGCTTCTGCATCCTGTGATTTCTTCATTTATCTAGAAAATTTAGGTGGCTTTTCCTTCTTAAACTCATCTGACAAGTATCCCTTATCACTCATCCTATAAGGATGTTGACGATGGCAATCATGATGTCTATCAGAACTAGAACTGGAATAGTACCTGCGTTGATCACCTCTCCTATTCGGAGTTTCCAACAATTTGCCATCTCTGGTCATGTCAAATCTATCCGACCTGTGTCTACTAGGATAGCTACTACCATATTCCCCATTAGTTATGTCCTCATGTCCATGGCTGATCTGAAGTGGACCCTGTTGCTAGAAATATGACAAACTCTTAAGTAGTATCACATTCACCTCTACTTGTTTCTCTTGTGCCTGCATGATTTTGTCATTGTCTTCTTTGAAAATCCTTATTTCTTCCTTCATGCTTCTCAATGTGTCTGCCAGGTCAAAAGAATTCCCACACCACACTGCCCATATGATGCATAGGGAGATTCTATGTATTTTACTACCTTTCTAGCCATTTGATCTCTTTCCTGTAAGGCATACTATGTCTGCTAAACCAAATCAAAATAAACCAACGTACCTTAGCATAATTTGGGGAGGATACCTTGCTTGCAAGATCATCAAATCAGCTTGATACATGTATAACATAATCATAACAACATATAGACATATATCAAATAAGTGTATCAATGCATAAACACCATTCTAGCTAGGGTCCAGTCATCAATGCAAGGCCATATCAATAATGCATGTTGTGACCTCATACATGACAACAACAATTACTCCATTGCACACATTTCCACATGCAACTATCAACATGCATAAGCAATGTCTAATCAAATACACATACGCATAACCGCATGTAGTCTAGCATAAGCAATCAATTCTTATAATCAACCTACAATACTGATACAAGTAATCAAAACATTCAAGAATGCACCTGACATACAAGGATGTAGTCAAGTGACATATAATCAACATGTAAGTGACATATAACCATATGCAACTAGTCATACACTTCCAATGATGCATCCCACAAAAGCACATCAAGCTCCTCATGACAACCTTACTACATTCATGATCAACATGATGTAATGCAACAAGCACATGGAATGCAAGTTTAAGAGACACATATGCAACTAACATGAATGCATGACCAAGAACCTTCACCCAAGGAGAGCGCAACCACGCTCTGATACCAATCTGTAACACCCCCTCCTCCCAGGTCCACCCAAGCAACGAGCCAGGCAAACAAACTTGTGATGAGAGAGGTTACTATAAGGGATTCAATCTCCTTGGTGACCTTAACGAAATGGAATCGATGGAACATGACACACAATCATCAAACATCATCAACAAAACCCTCAGTAGACAAGTCAGACACTCAGACAACCTATCCCTAGTTCCCACTGTTGTTCTTGATCTCTTAGACCATAGTCGATCTCATGCTATGGGCAAGGGAGCGACCAACAACCTAAAGTCACTCTCATAGGCTTCTATGCCAACGACTGTGGACTTTTCTCAGCAGATCTATGCCAGTGACCCCTAGGTTTGAGCCACTTTTCTAGCCTAGAATTCCATCCTCTGCCCAGAACTTTCTACAACCTTCAAAATCCATCAAAGACGTGATAACAATGTTGATAAACCAAAAATAAACCTCAAGTCTATGCTTGAGCATCCCCAACCGGGACTGACATTTTGTCAAACACTTGGCATTAATGAAACCTACAGGTCTATGATACAATACAAAGCCTAAATGACTAAAATAACTTATGAATCATAACTAGAAGGATCACCTCCTTCTCCATTGGACTATTATATCACCCATTAGGTCTTGCATCCATCCATTTAACAATTACAAGTAAATACATGAAATAACCATGACATGAACCAGTCGCATAACCATGCTTATAACCAACATTAAACCATATAAATATAAGAGATATGACAACCACTAAATCCACATATAAACAAGTACAAAATTAATAGAAATTAGCTTTTATTAATCATAGGCAAATCTGACCAGGTTCAGGGCTTCCACGTACCACCCGACCATAGACATGGCTGAACTAAATCTCTCTCTCAGCCAGTCACACCCGTGCCATATTCCAAGCATGAATGTGAGATCTCAGAGAACATCCAAGGGAATCTAGAGGTTTAACCACCTCCACCCTCACTGAACCATGATCACACCAAAATCGGTGCTCCAATCACAACTAAGCCGAACTTGGAATGCCATCTGGAATCTATCACTATCCTTGAGAAATTTTCTGTCTCCCTATCTCTCAGGCTTTACTACAATCCAAACCGGATCACTAGGCCCTAAACCAAGACCCATCTCTCATGCTTTACCAAAATCTAAACACGGATCACTAGGCCTCAAACTAAGACTTCTCCCTTAGGCTTTACCGTGTATCCCACCAAAACCGGTCAAGGGATTCCTAGGCCTTTGGGAATGGAACTTGAGACCATCCTCGCCTTGGATTTTGAAATCCATCTGGCAAACCAAAGCTCAAAATCGAGATAAACATCCCAACACCATGGCATCTGAAAAAAAGGCAAGTCTAGGCTGAAAACCACTATCATAACTCGAAAAAACCATGCCACCGAAAACAAGAGAACAATACACCAACATGAAAATCCATTCATGTCCAAACCAGCTAGGAAATCACACATGCAAAAGGTCACCTGCAAATATTCCTACTGAAGCTGCCTGATCTTGTTCTTCTTCCTTGATCCTTTCTTTGCTTCCTTTCCCTTTGCTTGCTTTTCCTTCCCTGATCCAAAACTAGAGTGCTCCAAGAAAACTCTCTGTGAGCAAGAGTGAGAGAGAGAGAGAATAATGAGAGAGCTCCAAACTTGGACTGACAAAAGGTTACTAGTTGATCCTTAGAAGCCGTTTTATTAGCTGAGGCCTCTAACTTTTTCATTTTCCATTATTTTCCTTCAATTTCCTCCTCGCATGCAACTAGTGACATTTCACCTTACTTTTCTCCTAATTTCCTTTATTTTCATAAATAAATGTGCGAAAAATGCCTTTTTTCCTTTTAATTCCTTTTCCTTATCCTTTTCCATTTTCCTTAGCCAAAACACACATCCAGTGATTCCCACTAGGATATATTTGCCCAACTTTCAGCTTGGAATAAGTGTCCCTTAACCGTGGTCTTATTTTGCCTTTATTAACTTTTATTACATGAAATTTTCACAAGGGCCATTGCAGTCAAGCCTTTTGGCAATTGGTAAGGGACACGAGTTTGTTGGAGGACCCTGACATTATGGGAGGGATTTAAACTTGATCATATTTAATAAGGAACAATGAAGTTCCTCATCTCGACCTGATCTGCTCGTGGAATACTTCTCTAAATTTTTCAAGTTTGTTGGGCTAGTGGACATTGAGCTCTTTACTCTTAGACCAACATGGTCTAATAAGAGGACAAATGAGGAAGTTATTTCCAAATGAATTGATTGTTTCTTAGTTGTGGAAATTCTCCTGTCTACCTTCCAAAAATTCAAAATTTGGATAGGAGAAGTAAAATATAGTCTCTCAGACCATGCCCCAATTTATCCACATCTAGGGCAAATCAAGGGAAAGACATATGCTTAATTAAGTTCAACTCTCATTGGTTAAAGACCAGTATTTTACAAGTCTAGTCAAGACACAGTGGAATCCTCTCCCCTCTGCAAAGCAATTGATGACTAATATAAAAGACATAAAAAAAGAGGCTATTCAGTCGGTCTCTCAGAAAAAGGAGGGAGATGTGACATGTAGAAGAAGAAATATCTTCCTTGTATAAGTTTCGGCCATCTAGAATACTAGCCGAGGAGGAACAAAGTTGGTACATTTCCTTGAAGAAAAAAAGGGGAAGATTCTAGAAGCGATGGAGGCAATGTGAAGACTTCGTAGCCAAGCATTGTATTTAGACGAGGGGGTCAATAACACAATGTTTTCCAACGAATTCACATGAAAAAGACAAGCAATGAATACAATTTGGGACTTAGATAATGGAAAAGGGACAAGGGTGGTCTCACAAGAAAAGCTTCAATCACTTGGCGAAAAGTTATTTTAGGATTTGTTTCAAACTTTCAAGATTCAAAAATTAACATAATAGATGCTTAGATGCAAGTCATATGAGCATTTCCACGAAATTTTATTGAAGAATATATTGATTTTAAAAGAAAAAATCACTGAACAAGAAATTTAGGGAGCGATAAAATAAAGCAAAAAAGGAGAAGAGTCCAAGGTCGAATGGCTGGATTGTCGAATTCTTCCTAGAATTTGTTGAGCTCATGGCACAAGATTTGGTTAGAGTTATGGAGGAAATCAGGCTTGGTGGTCGAGCCTCGAGAAGGTTGAATGCTACCTTCATTGATTTAATCCCAAAAATGTCCAAGTCAGACTCCTTCAATGATTTCATACCCTATCTCATTATGCAACTTCCTCTACAATATTAATGTCAAGATGCTAGTGGATAGATTGAGAAAATAATTTTCAGTAGGCATAGCAAAGGAACAACTCATATTTTTGGAGAATAGGTATATTTTAGACGCAATAGGGTCAACACAAGAAGGAATTCACAACATGAAAAGAAGAAGTTGTCGAGGCTCATCCTAAAACTATACTTTGTCAAGCCGTATGATTGAGTTAATTTATTTTTTCTTTGACTAATTTTCTTACAAATTAGCTTACTACTACAAATTACTAATTGGGTGATAGCATGTGTCACCTTGGAAAACTTTTCAGTATTGATAAATGGGTATCCCACAGGGTTTTTTAAAGAGACATGAGGGGTCAGACAAGGATGCATCCTCTCACCTTTTTTGTTCTTACTGGTAAGGTTTGAGCACCCTCATAGAACATGTTGATAAGGAAGACTCGATAAAAGCTATACAAGTATCAACCCTAATCAAATTAATTTATCTTCTTTTCATGGATGATGTCTTGCTTTTTGGTCACAATTCTTTGGATGAATGGAGAAATATCTGGAAAATGCTTTCACTATTCTACGAAGCATCATAAATGGAAATAAGCACTACCAAATCATTTCTGCTACATAATGGAATCTCTGACTTGCTTCTCAGTGATATTAAATTAATTATGCATGTTTTGGTTTTTCATTGGATATTGGTTTTAAGTACTTGAGTTACCACTTAAAAGCTAATAGTTATAAATTTGTAGATTGGTAGTGGCTCCTAAAAAAGGTAGATAACAAAATAAATCATTGGTGTAATAGGTGACAATCCTTGGGAGGCTGACTAATTTTGGTCAAATCAGTACTTGAAAACATATCGGTTTACGAGTTGTAGCTTGCTAGTGTGCCAAAAAAAATCATGGAAAAAATTAGAAGGAATTTCTTTAATTTATTATGCAAGGGAAAGAAGAACGAATGAATTACTCTTATGCACTAAAAGATGAGTGCCCATCTCATAAAAGTATGGGGAGGCTAGTGAGAGATAAATATTCACAAAATCAAAGTGTGGAAGATTAGATCAACCAAGAGATAAGACAATGACATGGGGGCTCCAACATGCAGTAGGCCTTGATCATGACTTATCGAATAATCAAGCAGTGGCTTGTGTGGCAGGTGGTGGATGGTAAATCATTCATATTTGGTAGTGATCTATGGATTGGTGGTGATGGAATTCTATGGCCCTCCCCAAATCTAGTTTTGGCATTAAAGATAAGAGGAATTTTATGTTTGGGGGATGCAATGTTATAGAATCAACAAGTAAATGGATTTAAAAAATGGTTCATAGAAAACTATGTGGGTTTTTTAGGAGACTTCATGGTTCATTGTTCATCATTTACTTCCTCTCTAGCTCAAAATGGATTGATGTTGGGAAGAGGAAAAGACTGACTACTTTGGTCAAGGAATACAAAATCTTGTTTTGTGATAACGAAAAAAGATTATGAGGTATTGGAGCCAATAGGTGAAGGAACTAGAAGATGGTTCATGACTAATGGAAATGGAAATGTCCATTAAAAACCCATTTATTCCTCTAGCTGACACTTCACAATTGTATCCTCATTGTTGGGAAAAATACTAGGGGGGTGAATCAGTATTTAGAAATCACTTAAAATTTTATTTTCTTACTCATCTTTATGTATGTGACTTCACTAAAGAAACTTGTGTATATACGCGACTGTTATGCAGACAACTAGTGTATATATAGTTAAGTTACTTTTCAATTAATTCATCATATGTTTGTCTTGAACTAGTGTATCATAACCTATTTAAGAATTAGTTAAACAATAACTATGTGCAATAAGAACAAAATAAACCATCACACATAAGAGACACACATGAACACAATGATTTTAGGTGGAAACCTAATGTTGGGGAAAACCATCGTTGTTTTCGTCTTTGTCTTCTTTTATTATTAAGAAAAACTTCTTACAATCTTGTACTAGTGTAGACTCATACCAGCACGTAGGAACCCACTTGCAAAAGGATACAACCTTCTCTCGTTCTCCAACACCCACTAGAAGGGAGCTGCAACCCCCTGATCTCGTTTACCGACACCCACCAAAAGGGAGCTCCTATCCACTGATCTGATTTACCAGCTACTACTGGAAGGAAGATTCAAATCCCTTACTGAAGGATCCAACCCTTAGCACCATCGTGGACCATGTTTCATAAATTTTCACACTGGATACACCTGATACAAAACATCCCAAATTTTAGGCCACTTTTCGTCAAATTTTCATACTGGACCCACTACAATCATTGAAGCCCAATACCAAATATCAAACTGACAATGATCACTGCAAACAAATCACTTAATCATTGAACCAACTAAATCAACCAATCACTGAACCAAATGATACCCAAATCAATCAACTTATTCTCAAACAACCAAAGTAGTTAGATCACTGTAGCATGAATACCAATACTGAACCCAAACACCACATCAACTCACTGAACCAACTAAAAAACCTCATCAATAAATGTCAGAATATATACACTACTTTACTTTAGCTTATCCGCGTGTATACACGAATTCCTTCAAGCATACTTGCGTACAGATCTCAAAACATTGAACCCTGAAACTGAATCACTGTAATTTTGAAACAAACACTGAGTTACACCCTAAACCACCAAATTACTTTGAAATAATCATAGAACAATCGTAGATATTCAATCACATACATCTATAAGCATCATCACTCTTCAATCAATCAATTCAACTTCAATTATCATTGTTAAACCCAGATCATCAAGTAAGACTTCATTGACAAACCATAGAAACACAACAATATTGATTAGACTAATTAGACATCTTATTCATCAAAGCCCTAGCTTATATATGCGATTTCCACAAAACACTTTCACGTGTATATGCGCTCTTCAAGAATCAAACCGTGTACAGATCTATCAAAAGTGTAGAATCGACATGCAACTTACCAACATTAAACCCACGTATGTACATGCCTTTCATGTTATCAAACCGGCATACAAATATACAATTACTAATTTATAGCTTCGCTACACATTAGACTTTCAAAACAAACCCATCTCTTAGAATACATAATAAAACATGTGTCACATGTAAATATTACAGATGAAATCAACCCATTATCAATATAGTCATTTCAGATCTATTGGATCTAATTAATCATCAAATTCCCAAGTGCATACTTAGTTTCAGATCAAAAAATTCGTTAATAGCCCATTACATGCACACTTTCTTAAGATCTAACTATTTATGAAATATTCATCACTTGCACACAAAAGCACTTTTATCTTAATCTCCTTATATAGCTTAGCCCTTATCAGATACCATAGGTCAAATCCTTAGTAATGCCGATGGTATTCTTAGATGGGATCAAATATCTATTGTCGTGCTCATTACTATGGTTCAATACCATGGTAAAGATCCATGACATTTAGGATACCATGGTGCAGAAACTGTACGTGCTTTTTCTTCTTCGTACTTGCGTATGTATGCGGATTTGCTTCATAGAACCTGTGTGTATTTATCAAAACATCACCTTCATCATTCTTTTGTCTCTGGACTTCTATGCCTTTGTCCAAACTCTCTGTCACATGTGTAGTAGCTTGTAAGAACATCCTGTTAGCATCGTGTTGACAAGCCTCATTAAGTAGGTTGCCATCAAGGAACACACATTTGTCATAATGCCAACAATCCCCCCACTTTGGAGTTGATGGAAACCAATGTGGTGTTTGGTTACCAACCATTTGTAGATACCTATAGATATACCAAGCTGCTCTCCAAGCAGGATTTCTTCGAAAACCAAGCTACTCTCCCCCTTTGACATCAAGAGAAAAGGGCTAACCAATGTTGTAGATAACATAAATAAGTGATGCTGAATATTGATCACTGAATTGGGACCATGATCCCCCCTAAGCACATGCTGAATGTTCTAAATATTTACACAAAAGTAACCAAACATGACCTTTCCTATCATCAATAACTTATATTGACTAATCTTCCAACATAGTGGGGTTACATATTTGACTCAACATTACATCAAATCCCCAACATGGGATGAAATACATAATTGGCTTGACCCCAACAGTTCATTCATGATTGAATAATACAATTAGTACATCATAGGCCATTACATGACCTTTACATCAAATGACAGATGAAGACATTTATAACAAGACAAAATGCCTCAAGAATGAGGTAGAAAGACCGGGGTAGTCTTCAGTACGATATACCATATAGGATCTATACTATAAGCATGAGACAATCAACACCATGAACCTTTTCAAAAAGGCAAGTCACCAACATGTATTTCTTTAGCAGGATAATAAAAAATCATAATGCCAACAATGTACTATAAGAAGCAAGGAAAAATGCTCCCCCTGAACCTATGCCAATTGTTCACTGTCATATCAACTTATTAATTAGTCAGGTCATTAAAGCAATTTCATTAATCAAGGAAACAATGCCATATTGGAGAAACTCATAAACCATATGTATTTGAGCATCATCAGACTGTATCTAACTAATATCAGAAACAACAAACAATACTTGTCAGAAGCATAACATCACTTTTATTTGAGGTGGATCTACTCATACTTCATCATAGGGAAACATACGAGATTGTAGGGATCAAAATACATGTATGTACGTGATTGTGCTTCATCAAATCCATGTACAAACAATAAATTGCAATAAATTTTACTTTCAGTTCCCCATGAACTTGAAGAATTGGTGAGAATGATTAACAGAGCGATGAAGTAGAGACCACTCCTAATTTCTATCTGAGATATTCAAAGGAATCACATGGAAGAGGATTTGTAAATATATTTGCAACTTGTTCTTTTGAGGGAACATACTCCAATTTGGTGTTTTGTTCAAGCACCTATTCTCTCAGAAAATGATATTTGATTGTAATATGATTGGTTTTTGAGTCCATGATAGGATTTTTAGAAATACTTATGGCACTGGTATTATCACATAGAATGGGAATAGGTGGAGAGAAATTGATTTGAATATCTTGCAATGTTTGCATCATCTAGAAAAGTTGTGTGCAACAAGGTGCAACAACAACATATTCAGCTTCTACAGTAAATAAAGCAATGGAGCTTTGTTTTTTGTTGAACCATGATACCAAGCAGGGTCCCATGTAGAATGCTCCTCCATTAGTGTTTTTTTGGTCATCAATATTTCTTGCCCAATTTGCATCTGTGTAAGCATGAAGAGTAAGATCTGCATCTTTGGGATACCATAAACCAAAGTCTTGATTTCCTTGTAGATACTTAAATATTCTCTTGATTGCATGAAGATGAGTTTCTTTTGGATTTTCTTGAAATCGTCCAACAATGACAACTACATGCATGATATCTGCTCTTGTGGTTATAAGATAAAGTAAGCTTCCAATCATAGATCTGTATTTTCATTGGTTGACTGGGGGAGAATCATCATGCAAACTGAGATTGCATCTTGTTACCATTGGAGTGCATACAAGTTTGTAGTCTTCCATTCCATATTTTTTCAAAATGTTCTTGAGGTACTTTGTCTGTGAGAGGAAGATACCATTTTTTGCTTGCTGTACTTACAGACCAAGAAAATATATTAGTTCACCAAGCAGGGACATTTCAAATTCTTGCTACATGACATAAGAATTTTTTTGCTTATGGACTCTTCATTGCTACCAAATATGATCTCTTCTACGTAAACAACAACAATCAAAATTTTATCATCATCCATCTTTATATATAGATTACTATCTGCAGACCCCTTAGTGAAACCTTGTTGACGAAGATACCTGTAAAGATGATAATACCATGCATGAGTGGCTTGTTTTAGTCCATATAATTCCTTCTTGAGTTTTCAAACAAGTTTTTTATCATTTCCTAGCATGAACACTTCAGGTTGTTCACTATAGACTTCTTCTTCTAGGTCCCTATTTAGAAATGCAGATTTAACATCCATTTGATAGACTTTGAAATTATGAAAGCTTGAAAAGGCAAGAAACATTCTTATGGATTCAAGTCTGGCCATAGGTGCAAATGTTTCTTCAAAGTCTATTCCTTCCCGTTGCACATAGACTTTGCACACAAGTCTTGCTTTATTTCTAATTACCTCTCCATTTTCATTTAATTTGTTTTATAATACCCATTTTGTCCCAATAACATTTTTTTCATCAGTCCTTCGTACTAATTCCCATGTATGTGTATTTTCTATTTGGTCAAGTTATTCATCCATAGCCTTAACCCAACATTCATCTTTGCTAGCTTGATTTACATTTTGTGGTTCAATTGTGGATAGTAAGGCTAGATAACTAGAAGTTCCAACAAGAGTTCTTCTAGTTTGTACTCCAACTTCCTTATCACCTAGAATTTGAGATTCTTGATGATTTTTCTGAGCATACATTGATGAAGTATTTTTTGATGCTTCTGTACACTCACTTCCTTCTTCTTATGCTTCATTGATTCTTTCTCCAACATTCTTTTGGTTTGTTGTAGGAGTATCTATGTCATCTACTGGTGCTTCCCTTTTAGTACTGGTGGATGCTTCATCAATCACAACATCAATGCATTCAACAATATTTTGGAGTATTTTATTTTAGCATTTATATCCTTTTCTTCTAGAGGAGTATCCAAGGAGAATTCCTTCACCAACTCTAGCTTCAAACTTTCCAAGTTTGTCATCATTATTGTTTATGTAACATTTGCTTCCAAAAACTCTAAAATGCTTAATAGTTGGAGTTTTACCAAACCATAGTTCATGAGAAGTTTTGTCACTATTTACTCGAACATGAGCTTTGTTGAGGATATTTACTATTGTGTGTGCTACTTCCCCCCATAAGGTATGAGGTGTTCTGAACTCATCAAGCATGTCACTTACCATTTGTTGGATTCTTCTGTTCATTCTTGCTGCCACTCCATTTTGTTGAGAAGTTTTAGGTATAGAAAATTGCCTCTTGATGCCATGTTGTTCACAAAAGTAGAAAAATTTATCTAATATAAATTCTCCTCCTCTATCAAATCTAAGACATTTTATTTTCAAATCTAACTCATTTTCTACTATGGCTTTTAAGACTTTAAATTTATCAAATGCTTCATCTTTATGTTTTAATAAGCCAATCCAACAATGCGAGTAAAATAATCAATGAATAATATGAAGTATTGTTCCCCCCGAGGAGAATTCTTTCTCATAGGATCACACATATCAATATGAATAAGTTCAAGTGGCTTAATCTAAGTACCTACTTTGGCATTAAACTACACTCTGGTTTGCTTACCAAATTGACATGATTTGCATATGGTACTTTCTGGTAGAGAGATGTTAGGCAAGTTGTGAACTGCTCCCATTCTATTTGACTTCTGTAGTTGGATGAAGTTTAGGTGTCCCAATCTTCTATGCTAAAGCTGGTTTTATTTTGATTTTATCAAGTAACAATGTTTCTAAACCACCTTCCAAAACATAGACATTGCCTGGAGTTCTCGTTCCCTTTATTATGATTTTACCTATATCAAGATTTTGGAACCACACAATTCTTCTATCTGAAAATAATCTCATGCTCTTGGTCACACATCTGAATAACACCTAACAAGTTATGTTTTAATCCATCAACAAACAAAACATTCCCAGCTTTAACTTTTTCTTTTAGCAAAACAATTCCTTTTCCTTTTATAGCAGCAGGTGAATTATTTCCAAATTTTACATTCTTTTCTTTCTTTATTTCATTAAAGGGCATAAACTTATCTTTATCACCTATCATATGCTTTGAGCATCCACTGTCAATGTACCATACATTTTTTTGATCTCCTGCATATAAAGCTAGACCACAGTTTTTAGATTCTATGGTATTCTTTTTCAATACCTTAGATGGTGTTGCCTTATGTTCATGCTGAGGTGTTAATCGCATATTGCTCCTGCATTCATATTCTTTATGCCCAAATTTATTGCAAATGGAACATTCATTTTCATCTTGAATAGGTGAGAAAGTATTGTAAGAGTATTTCTTTACCCCAATCTCATTCTTTTGCTTTCTTTCTTCTCTAGTCATGATAGTTTTGTAAGCAACACACTGAGCAACCTTATGACCAAAATTATGACAAGTGAAGCATTGACCATTAAAGTAGGAGTTCCTGGGAGTATAATATCTTCTTGTGTAGTTTTCCCTTTGATTGTAGTAAGGGAGATTTACGTGAGATGTGTTTGATCCTTTATTTTTTTGCTGATGGTTGGAGTTTTATCGACTGCTTCCTTTTATTGCATTGAGATAGCTTCCTGTACCTATTTCAAAAGGCTTTACAATGTTCGATGATTCTCCATTGTATCTAAGACCTATTTTTATGAGAGGTGAGCATTGCACTTTGATGATTTCATGTAAGATTTCATATCCTTTAACAAACCTAAGATTTAGACCATTTATTTTCTCAAGTTCCTTCCTTAGACTTACTATTTCTAGTTCTAACTTTTCATTTTGCTTCTCCTTTTCTAGGATTTGTTTCTTTAGAGCTTCTTCTGCTAGTTTATGTTCTTCCAAATGAATTTTAAACTGAATTATTTCTTGAGTAAAATTATCCTTTTCTTCTAGGGCATCCATAAAAACATCATCAGTCTCATCAATACATTTATATTCAAATGCCACAAGTAATTGGTATTCTTGATCAGACTCACCTTCTTTGCCATTTGAAAGACCATCACTATCTTTGTGAGTGTAGAAGCTTATTTTGTGTTCAATCTTTCCTCTAAAAGTTTCTTTTGTTGAATTCTTCCCTTTCTCATGATTTTCTCTATAAAGACATTTGGTAGCATAGTAAACCACTCTACTACAAGCAAAACATTGGAAAGGAAACTTACCTTTGAATCTACCAGTACCTATTTGAAGTTTCTTCACAAAATTTGCCTCTTCTTCATCTGATACATAATATAGTTCCTTAAGTTCCTCCCTTTATTTTCCTTTAGAAGTAGCCTTGAATGCAACTTCTCTGATATCTGAGGGACTCGCTTTTCTCATTTCATAGGTTGTTAGAATCCCATGAAGTTGTTCAACAATAAGGTTCTTCAAATCCTGCATTTCTTCAAAGGTAGAGACTTTTGAATCAAAATTTGGAGTTATAGACCTTAATATTTTCTCAAACAGAGATGATTCTTTTATTTTGTCACTAAGATTTCTCATTGATTAACAATCTCATCTACTCTAAGGAAGAAACTTGCAATTCTTTTGTCATTATGCATTATGAGAGTTTCATATTAAATTCTAAATGTTTGAAGTTTGGCACTCTTTACTGTGGTTTTGCCTTCATAACTTTGGATGATATTATCCCATATAGCCTTTTTGGTATTCAACTGCATAACTTTGACAAATTCTGATTCTCCCAAGCTTCCTAACAAAGCATTGACAACTTTTGCATTGGTTTCATACTTTTTCTTTTCCGCTTCATCTGTGGGAATGGTGGATGGATACTGATAGCCTCCTTCAATGATTCCCCAAACATTAGCTCCAAGTGACTGTAGGTAAGCTCTTATTCTGACCTTCTAGAAAACTAGATTGGATCCATCAAACAATGGTGGCCGGATGGATGTTGCTCCCTCTTGGTTGTTCATCTTGATGAATCTTCCTTCAAGTAATCAATCTTCTTTTGAAGGACCTGCTCTGATACCAATTGTTGGGAAAAATACTGAGAGGGGGGGGGGGGGGGCACATTAACCAGTAGTTGAAACTCACTTAAAATTTCTTTTCTTAATCATTTTTTTGTACGCGACTTTACTAAAAGAGATTTGTGTATATATGTGACTGTTATGCAGACAACTAGTGTATATCTAGTTAACTTACTTTTCAATTAATTCATCATCTGTTTGTCTTGAACCAGTGTATCAGAACCTCATTAACCATTACTTAAATAGTAACTATGTACAATAAGAACAAAATAAACCATCACACATAAGTGACACACATGAACACCATGATTTTAGGTGGAAGCCCAATGTGGGAGAAAACCACCCCTGTTGTCGTCTTTGTCTTATTTTATTATTAAGAAAAAAATATTACAATCTTGTACTAGCACAAACTCATACTAGCATGCATGCATCCACCTACAGAAGGCTACAACCTTCTCTAATTCTCCATCACCCACTGGAAGGGAGCTCCAAACCCCTGATCTCATTTATCGGCACCCACCAAAAGAGAGCTCTTACCCCCTGACTTGATTTATCGGCTACCACTGGAAGGAAGCTTTGACTCCCTTACTGAAGTATCCAATCCTTAGCACCACCGTGGACCACATTTCATAAATTTTCACACTGGATCCACCTGATACAAAACATCACAACTTGTAGGCCAATTTTCATGAAATTTTTAGACTGGACCAACTACCATCATTTAAGTCCAATATCAAATATTAAATTGAAACTAATCACTGCAACAAATCACTCAATCATTGAACCAATTGAATCAACCAATCATCAAACCAACTAAGACCCAAATTAATCAACTTATTTTCAAACAACTAAAGAAATTAGATCATTGTAACCATAATACTAATACTGAACCCAAACATTGCATGAACTCATTGAACCAACTGAAAACCCCGATCAATAAAATGTTAGAATATATATGATACCTTACTTTAGAAAATCCGCATGTATATGTGACTTTCTTGAAGCATACATGTGTATAGATCTCAAAACATTGAACCTTGAAACTAAATCACTATCATTTTGAAACAAACACTGAGTTACACCCTGAACCACTAAAGTAATATGAAATAATCATAGAACCATCACATATATTTAATCACATATAACTAGTAACATCATCACTCTTCAATCAATCAATTCAACTTCAATCATCACTGTTAAACCTAGATCATAAAGTAAGACTTCATTGACAGACAACATAAACACACCAAGACTGATTAGACTGATTAGACATCTTATTCAACAAAATCCTAGCTTATATATGCAATTTCCACAAAACACTTCCGCATGTATATGCACTCTTTAGGAATCAAACCCACATACAGATCTGTCCAAAGTGAAAGATTAAAATGTGACTTACCAACATTAAACCCACGTATGTACGCGCCTTTCAAGTTATCAAACACACATATAGATCTACAACTATTGACTTATAGCTTCGTTGAACATCATACCTTCAAAACAAACCCATCTCTTGGCATACATAATAAAACATGCGACAAACATAAATATTACATATCAAATAAATCCATTATCAATATAATCATTTCAGATTTATTGGATCTAATCCATCATCAAATTCCCAGGTGTATACTTAGTTTCAGATCAAACAATTCATTAATAGTCCATTACAAGCACACTTGCTTCAGATCTAACTATTCATGAAATATCATCACTTTCACACACAAACACTTTGATCTTAATCTCCTTATATAGCTTAGGCCTTATCCAATACCATAGGTCAAATCCTTAGTAATGTCGATGGCATTCTTAGACAGGATCAAATATATGTTGCCACGCTCATTACTATGGGTCAATACCATGGTAAATATACTTGGTATTTAGGATACCATGGTGTGGAAACTATACACACTTTTTCTTCTCCATACCCACGTATGTATGCGAATTTGCTTCACAAAACCCGCGTGCATTGATAAAAATATCACCTTCATCATTCTTCTGACTCTAGACTACTATGCCTTTGTCCAAACTCTCTGTCACATGTGTACTAGCTTGTAAGAACATCATGTTAGCATCATGTTGACAAACTTCATCAAGTAGGTTTCCATCAAGGATAACACATTTTTCATAATTCCAATAGTCACGTAGGATAATTTAATGAAAATACATTGGGTGGGTCCAAGCAGATGTGCCCTATGTCAACATAAGTCAGAATTGGTCACTCATTTATTCATTTTATACAGTTTCTCAAGTGCTATTTGGAAGAAGGTTCTTTATAAATTTAACTACTTGGGAATGTTGATAGGAGAGAATTTATTAGAGTGTTTGAATGAATGGATGGTTTCCTGATCATCTATCTGGCGCACATTTCTTCCCTTCCTAGTCATCTAACAGTTATGGCTGCACATAAAAAAATTATAGGTGAAAATCATAAGCCAAATATTGCAGTGGTGTGCCTAAAATTCAAAATAGCTATGGATGAATTAGATGATGGAAAAAAGGGGTGGAAAATTCATAGGTGTGTTGTTCCAACAATTGATGAATCAGTGGCTTGGGCCTTCTTCAATGGAGCAAAAAGATGTGATCCTGAAAATGTGGGGTTGGTATTATGTTTCATTTATCCAATGAGAATTACTCCTATATTGGTCTAGGGCTAAGGAAAGGTTCCAAAAATAAAGTAGAACTAATTGGATTACGATTTTCTTTAATGCTTGCAAAAATCCATGGGTTAAGGATGATGTAGCTCTTTGGCAATTCAAAAGTGGTTTTGGATTGGTTTACTCACAAGGGTAGTCTATTGAACATAGCGATTTCTCCATAGCAACAAAATATTCATTAACTGCAAGAGTTTTTTGAGGAAGTTGTAGTAGGTCACATAAATTGAGAATTCACCATGTTAGCTGATAGACGTGCAAAAGAGGCTTGGCAAGCCAAGTGGTAGCTGAGGAGCATTTTGTAGGAACTCAACATATTTATCATTATTCTATTTTCTAAGCATTGTAGTCTCTGTTTTTTTAAGCTTCATGTATTGAGTTGGACATTAGTATGTTATCTATTTAGAATACATTTGTAGGACCTAAACTAGTAAATGAACCAATAATCATTTTAGGATGGTCTATGTATGCTAAAAGGAAAGACCTCAAGGTAGTTTTGGAAGGACCATTTTTTATATACTTCGATTCCAAAGGAATAACAAGTATAATATATTTTCCACGAGGCAAAGAGAAAATCTCATAATATTAAATAGTTTGTTGAAATAATTGAAATACAATAATAAAGGAACATCTTATTTACTAAGGTTATGGTTAGAATTTAATTTTATCCCTATATGTGTGAAGATGTAAAAAAAATACTCCTTTTATTAAATATAACCCATCCATGTAATTTTTTTATTCAAAAAACAAAAATTATAGAAGCCCTATTAAGAAATAGGCACCCCTATCAATGTAACTACAATGAGATGAATAATGTTCAGATGATGAAGGGATTAAACAAATTTATAAGGTTGAGCTGCATAGTAAACAAAACTATTTATAAGTTTAAGTTTGAAATTATTGACAACCAAGAATATTAGTGCATACAACAATTAAATTCAATGGATATTTATTTGTACTTTTATTTTTTAACCATCAAATATTGATAATTTTAAATTCTACACATCATGAGTGACGTCTAGTTAATTTTTAAAATCGTTAATTTGACAAGTGAGTTAAATATTTACTTGAATTCATATATGTGTATGTGTGTGTGTGTGTGTGAGAGAGAGAGAGAGAGAGAGAGAGAAAGAGAGAGATTTATAACTCTAATATCTTAAATATATTAGTAATTCCAAATTGCAGTGGAGAAAAATAAAGAAGGCAACCACAAGTTGTGACTCCAAGATAAGCATATATCATATGGTTCTCACAATGCTAAGACTCTAATATCATACTATTATATAAGAAAAAATTGTGCCCACAATATGAGATTAAGAGATAAGCATAGATTGTGCCCACACTTTGTTTTTTGGTGTGCTAGAAAAACTTGTCTGTGTCCTAACTCACATCTTGCAATCCTACACCATGCATGTTGAACCTTGAAGCATGAAACTTGAAGGTTTAGATTCAACAACATGCTCACCCATATGCCATCTACATCCTATATAAAATGCTAACCTATGGGAACAAAACAATAGCATTGAAGGGTATTTAGTTGTTCAATAGAAATAATATAAGTGACATAAAAAAAATGTTTGACTTTGATATTTTTTTGTTTTAATGTAATTTCTTTGATATTAGTATGCTTGTGATAAATCTTAATCTTTATAAAATCGGTATATTTCATGGTTGGAAATGGAAATATTGGATGTGTGGTTACCATGCCTCCTATACATTCCATACATTCATAATCAAATCTAAACATCGTTAGGTTTAGGAGTTTTCGGGTCTTGGGATGATCCAAATAGAGCTCTCTCCTTACTTGTTGAATAATCATGATTTTCTTCAAAATTTGCGTCCTATATATTAATATTGCTTGAAATATATTTTTTTTCTCTGCAAAGGCTAATTCTATTAACTGAAAAGTAAAATATTTTTACAAGGAGTTGAGGCCTCAGATGAAATTACCCAAGAGCACTCAATCCAGCAAAACTGCCCCAGTATAGGGAGAACCAATTTAAGAGAACTTGAGAACAGAAGTAGAAACTAGAGATAGACCAGCATGACATAAGAAGGGACCCGAAAGCAAAACAAAGATATTCCATAGCTACCCAAAGATCTTTGGTATGCCACTGTCCGATAGGCATAACATCACCATTTGTCTGTAGATGCTGAACAGGAGTTGCCTTCAAAACTGCCTGAAGTTGATCATATGAAACACCAGCAAAGCCAAAAAAGAGTGGGCAGGCCTAGGTGGCTTTATTACGCCACGTCCTCACTTGGTAGCTCGTCCCCCAGCTGACACGTAATGCCTGTTCGCATTCCATCATTCCTTGCTTTCTCGCCCTCTGTGACTGCCCTAGAGAGATCAAGCATTGAAGTTACCTTCCCTGTCCACTGGGACAATGGCTTCAAGAGGCAAAGTGGCGAGAGGAGAAACTCCCCTATCGAGCATTTTCCCTGTGCGATTCTCCGGGCTTCCCTCTACCGAAATCGGCTCACTGCTATGAGAAGGCTCGGACGCAACACGAATCATAGGTTGAGGCTGGTTTTCTTCTTCAGAGAGGATAATAGTAATATGAGCGGTGATCATTGGCTTGTTGAGGTTACTCTAAAACTTAAAGTGGGTGGTCTGGAATGCACTATTCGGAGTTTGCCTGCGAGCAGGGCTTAGTGGAGGCGAATCACCCGGAGGGGAGGGGATATTAACGGGATGCAGTCTAGGGTCCACAGAACTGCTTGCCTTTGAACGCCTTCGGCTACCACGGCGCGCCCCAGAGCCACTCCTCATACTCTGTCGAACCATGATGAGATGAAGAAGGGGAGGCACAGTAAGACCAGGGGTAGGACAAGAAGACAGCTCAGGGAACGACTTCAACCGTTCACGACAGGCCTTAGAGAATGAAGAGGGCAACATCAATCGATCCTTCGGGCAAATAGAGATCTCAGCATAATAAGACCTCAGACCAGAGGGCGGGGAGCAGGTAGGAAGCTTGCCTCTGTGACCGGAGACCCACTTTTCACCAGGACCCGCAGCACGCCGGAGCCTGGAGCATGAAGGCTGAGCATAAGTTGTGGTGAGGATGAACCAGAGTGCCATCATTTTAACGATCACTGCTTCTCCTTGGACGACGCGAGCCATTAATACATAGATCCTACCAAATCCACTTCTCTTAAGGTTATCCTTCTTGCGTCGGATGAAATCCTGGGATGCCACGTTGAGCTGCAGTTGGCAGTACCATGGTTGTCCTTTAATCATTAAGGGCATTAGAGATCATTAATGTCACCCGCATACGGGTAATATTGCTTGAAATATTAGGTTCCTTGTAAATTCGTATTTAAAAGTAGATTCAAACTTGTTTTATTATTTATAAAGTCTCATTTCAGTCCAATTCATGACATTGAAAGTTGAGATCAATTGTTCATCTTTAAAATACATTATAATTAATGAATTTGAGTAAACTATTTTAGAACTTTTTGAGAGCAGTTCAACATCACTTGTAAAAGCTCTAAAATTACATAAACAATGACTACTATACATAATTACACCAAATCATTGACTAATTTAATAACTATTAATATGTTTCTTCTGTTCAAAATAACATAAAACATGTACATCTATAATTTTACTTAATTTGATTTTACTTTATGATCAAACTAGACTAAAAAATTTGATAAAAACAAAACATGAAACTTATGCCACTGAAGACGTGAGCTTATGTGGCACTAAGGACGTGGAAGGACAGGCCTACATATATATACACGATGACCTGGACTTCAGCACGAAAAACTTTTACGTCATCAAATCAACGCTGACGAATCTCTACAATAGTAGCTTATAGAATCTCACAATAAGAATCACAATAAGAATGCCTTCAGCGTAATTAGACATGTCCTCTAGTATGGAAGCTACATTAGATATGTCTTCAAGCTTTTTATTTATTTAGTTTAGAGATTTTAAAATAAATCATTAATATTTTAAAATATCAATTAATTAAAATGTAGATATAATATAATAATGATTAATATTAATAATTAGTATTGTTTATGATTTCTAGGTGAAATTGAAAATAAAAAACCTTATAGTGAAATTTAAAAATTATTTTATTAATGTTAATGAAATAATAAATATAATTGTTAAAAAATAATGAATCTAAACAGTTAGAGTCATAGTACACATCATTGTTCAATATGTGTTTGTGTGAAAATATAAACAGTTATGTTTGAATGAAATATGTAGAGTGTTTTATATTTGAGCTTAGTGAATGGGAAGAAATAACAATTTATGGAAGTGTTTTTGAAACAATATTTTATGTAATGTTTTTTAATTATGATAAAAGTTTAATTTCCTTTTTATTTGATTAAATTATGGTAAAGTTTTAATTTACTTCCAATCTAATAAACTATGAAAAAATTTAATTTATATGACATTGCATAAATTCAAAATTTTTATTTTCTGAACAAAGGAAGAACTTTATTATAAATGTTTTTAGAAAACTTGGTCAAAACTTACCTTTCACAATGTGTCAAACATAAATCAACCTTGCAATGTGATGAACATAACTTAATGTTGTGATGTCACAAACAAAACTAGACATCGCAATATGTTGAACATTACTTAATGTCACAATGTGATGAACATTACATGATGTCATAATGTGGAAAACATTACTCGACATTATAACGTGAAAAAAATACCCAATGTTTTAATGTGATGAACATCACCTAACACTGCACTATGATGGATATTATTTATCATTGTGATGTGACTAACATTACCAAGTATCATAATGCGGTGAATATTTCTTAACGTCGCTATGTGATGAACATTGCTTGACATCACAATGCGAAAAATATTGCCCAACATCCTAATGTGATGAACATAACCCAAGATTCCAATATCATGAACATTACCTAATGATGCAATGTGACAAACAAATCCAAGCGACATTACCCAATGTTGTAGCGTGACAAACACTATCCAATATTCCAATGTGATGAACATTACCCAATGTTGTAGCGTGACAAACACTATCCAATAATCCAATGTGATGAACATTACCCAATGTCATATCTCATGAAGATCAAAATGTGATGAATGTCACAACATTGCCCAATGTTGCAATATTATGAATATTTCCAAATGTTGAAATGTGACGAACAATACGTAATGCCACATGTGATGAACATATCCCATTGTTGTATTGTGACAAAAAATTGTAGACATCACAATGTGATAAACATTACCCAATGTCATATGTGATGAACATAGCTAAATACCACAATGTGATGAAAATCCCTCCACATTACATTCAACCATATCCAACCATTACTAGCCATTGTTAGCCAGATTCAACTATAGTGAAATCATAGTTAACCATTTTTAATCATAGTTTTTACTGGGTGGGATTCTAACATAATTAGGATTTGTTGCACAATTAGTCAACAAACCTGCTAAGCATCAACCCTTTCGACATCACCCACGGAGTGGATGAAGTCTCACCTCAGATGCTATGGGGGACTACTAGAACCAGGTTTTCGTAGTCAGATGGGATTACCGCGGTTTTGTGACACTAGGACTTTGACTTATCGCGTGGTGTTCTAGACACTTGATAAACATATGCTTCACAGTCATTCCAGGATTATAATTTGTGATAAAATTCACAGTAATTTTCATGAATTAGTTAGTGCATTGTTTATTTCCCGTAACAGTACTATGACTAAAGTATATTATCTTTCTCATTATCGTTTTTGACACCAACAAAGAAACTCACCATTCAACAAAGATAGAATTAACACGATAAAAATATGACAACACTATCGACTCCCTCAACCATTCATGAAATTAAGAGACACTAGTTCAACATTATATCACTAAACAACTAATAAACAAACAGATCATGTTATCCCTAAAAAATGACCACCTAGCCATTTCTAACTAGGTGGATCAAAATACACCATGAAGATTTAATTTTACCATAGTAAAATTACTGTTACTATGGAAAATAATTTAATAAATCACTTTTATTAAATTATTTTCTTATATAAATAAAAAACCCCATGAGAATAATTATATAAATCATTATTTATTTAATTTTCTCTAGGAATGATTATCAATCATTATTTAATAATGATTCCTGTCACATTTGACTAAATCCTTAGGAATATTTAAATAAATCATTATTTATTTGAATTTCCTTATTTATATATTATTAAATTATATTATTAAATCAATATTTAATAATTATTTTGATTTTCACACCTTTCTTGTTTCTCGTGAAATAATTAATAAATCATTTTTTGTTAATTATTTCTAAATAAAGGTATTTAACCATTTTAAATACCTTTTCCCTCCCCATTAAATATAATAAAGTATTCCAAGTAGTTAGATCTAAATTTGGTTAATAATATCTTATTATTCTCCATTTTCGAGATTAACTCCATACTTTTCTATACAAAGAAGGGTTTTTCATTCATTGTTCACCATGATTATTATCATCGTCATTTTCTTGAGCTCCCATTTTGAGTTCTTCACTTTTGTTTCAATTTTTCACATTGAGAGAGAGGGTCAATTTTCTGAAGCGTCAAGGATATCAAAGGACCCATCCCATGGAGGGGGACTTATAGACTAACATGTAGATCTCCTTCACCAGGTGTTATTAATAATATATTAATTTATTTAAAATTATCTTTCCAAATGGGTTATTATACTGGATTCTTTATATTGTTGCTTTCTATTTTGTGTTATATCTTCGTTTACTGCGGGTTTTCTATTTGTGTTTCAAATCTAAGAAGATAACAACCATCAACTTGTTGATAGGGTCACTTGTCACGTGGTGACTTAAGTGAAGCATTTTTGGTACACCTTCCAAGAATTTTCACACTGAGAGATAGTCATAGCAACAACATAACAAATTTGTATGCCAATATAGAAGAGGCAATCCACTGTTCTTTTCATTATTTCATTGTAAATGAAAAATGGTACAATATGCTACAATACAAATCATCCAAAAGTTAGCTCACCAGCCTTTTATATTTAGTCAGGGCATAATACAACAATCATTACAATGCAAAAACATAATAGACTCCACTACAGACTAATTTTTATATACATATGTTGTAGTACAGCTACAGACACATATAGTTAACATCTAGAACTTTCACTACTATAGGAAAAGATAAGGTCTCGGTAGTTCTTCCTTCTTCTTCGACGAACCCTTGAACTGTCTTGAATGAGTCCTTTTATTGATATGTCGTAGCTTCTTAGTCCTCTCGGCCTACTTCCCCTCTCTTCCAGCTATCCTCAACATTGGCCAACCATCTGGGATATCCTTTATCAACTTCTCCCGAACTATCCCACGTGACTTAACCATCTAGGAGATTCAATTGGAAATATCTACTACTTAATCATCACCACTCCGCTGACTTCCTCCCTTCTACAAGTATCTCCATATTCCTTTGCCATGGAAACTTTCCTCTCCTTCACCCATTATCCCCAAAATCATAACTACCAAATTCACACGCATTCTCACCTGCTGGACATTGTTGTCTCCTTTGCACGGCGCCTCCTTGCACCATGTCTCTCTCTTTTGCACTAGTCCTTACTACTACACATTGAATACTTCTCTCTTGCACCAGCCTCTCTTCTGCATGGTCCCTTGCATGAAGACTATAAAAAAAATTCAAAAAATTTCATCCTCCAAGAGACTCTCAACATAAAATTGTGGCTTGTCTCGAACCACTCAATTCCTCTCTTATCACCATGGGTTTGGGAACAATTTTCCTCACTAAGGTTTACTTTTTACTTTTGGTAGAGTAGTTTGTAAATATGGTTAGGTGGTCTCGTAGTCCTGGAACTTTGATCCCAGATAAGAGGGGACCGCCACACCCCTCTTCCTGTGATGGCTTCTGATAGACAAAGAGATTGAGCTACCATCGCTGCTTCAGGATCAAGTTCTATGTTTTTTCTTGACCTTTGCCTTCTTTTTGTTGCTCCACCTTCTATTTTCCTTGGCATGGATTAGCAAGACCTTGACTTATTTTCCTTCTTCATGACACCTAGAGGGTTAGTGCAAAGAGTGGTGCATATTGAATCAGAGGACCACATACACACCCTTAAGGTAGTCTCGGTCTTGTCTATTTGCCAAGGTAGGGGTTATTCTTCAACACTCCTCATCCCACCCATATATGCATAAGGATGAAACCCCATTCCACTACTACAACCCCAATTGCTGGGACTTCTCTGACACAGACCTGCCAAATATTCTTGCATGGCCCTCGCAAAATCCGTGTCGAGTTAACCCAACTGGTGTAGTTGTGACCTAACGTGTAAACCATCCTCCTTAGCGAAATGGGCCTTCTTTTTTCTAGGCCACCTGGTGTAACTAGGCCATCATCAATAGAGGAGTTCTCCTATCTCCTCTCTACCATATTTGGCTCTCTCAATGTTGTCTCTTCTTCCACAACTACATCACACTACCTCGCTAAGAAATGTCGAATCTTCCTTGTTTCATGCCCTCATTTTCTCTCATTCCTTTAGCTTCTCTCTCTATTATCAACATAACTTCATTTATCCCTTGCGTCATTCTTGTGCTCCCCTTATTCTCCCAATGACGAACTTCTCTACCCTTATAAACTCTCATAGAATCTAAAATTTCCTCTATTAGTTCTTCTGCGAGCTCCTATCCCTTGGTTAGTGTTTTATAAATCTCACACCGCTTGCTCCTTCCCATAGAGAATCATTACACTGAATTCATCGTTACTACTTGCAGTTCTGGACTGTTGCACCTCTATGTGAAACATGTGTGAAATATTTTTCAATTTAGTTTGAAAGGATGGCATACATGTTCCACCTTTCAAATTGATACCAATCCTTTCTCACTTTGTCTTATCCACCCCAACATTATCCTCTTCCAATCATATCATCGCGATACCTAATGGGTCAAAAGGGTGGTCCACATGCTCTTTTCTTCTACTAAAATCTAATTTAGGGATAATATTATTTTCTTTCTTTCAATTTAGTAGTCATTACCATACCAGGGATGGTCATTCCTTCATCTTCACACACAGTTCCTATCACATTGTTTACGGTCGCCCTAACTCTTTCCTAAGCATTCAACCAAACCACTCTATTACATGTCATCAATATTGCATCAAAGATTAAAATATTATTTCCCACTTGACCATTCAACCTCTTTGTGTGATTCTTCTCTGAATGGACTGCCCCAACACTACGTGCTGTCTATTTTGACACTTCCATTGCACAATTCCCTCTAGTGAACAATGTTCCACTTTGGCACATAGTGCAATTTTATTACACACTCATCCAATAAATTATACTAGCAAACCTAATGAGAACTAATTCTACTCTTTACCTCTAGAAAATGGTGGAAACTTAACTTCAAGCTACAAACAACACACTTTATTTATGTATACAAGGGTATAACTCTTTTTTCCATTTTAAGCCTGCATCATTTATCTTCTGGAATTCTACACAAATTTCAATTTCTCTCATCTTCCTTTTCTACACCACCATCGAGCTTATCCACTCGGATTCTTCGATGGGTTCAATTATTCTTACTTTTAGCATTTTATCCTACTCCTTCTCGACCTTCTCTTTGTAGATCCGATTCAACTGATATGGTCACTGCTTCACAAGTTTATCCTCGGGCGTCAATGGAATTCTCATCTCACCCAATTCTCCCAAGCTTCCCTTCATTTCCTTGAATGCATCGGGGAACAAATCTTGGTACTCACACAATAGATCCACAACCTTTTCTACCATTTTATCATCCCAATAATCTCATATAACCGCCATCTTGGGACTTTCCTCGATCACAGTTTTTTCTTTCCTAGTTTTAATGGGTTGCACATGCTCTACTGATTGCAACTCTGGTCAACTTACTAGACAGTGCCATTAAATTTTTGGAATTTGTATGTTTCATGGATCATCATCATCCTCTCCCAGTTTTGCTATGTTATAAAATTCTATGAACTTTTGTACCTATTGTGAATTATTGTGCACAAGAAACAATGGTATATCCTTCAGGACTATTGAGTCTCCATTGGTAAACATTTTTATCGTAGTACCTTCAATGCCTCGTCGAGTGTTGGCTATTCCACCTAAAAACTAAATGTAGCTTTAAATATATGCACCATCTCATTCTATTCCTTCGTTCCTCTGCACACCTCCAACTTAATATACTAAATTCACCGGAACAATATCTAGTGTATACATTGCAAACCTGTGTACCTGTTGACGGTGCTGGACCTGCCAACATGTCAGGTGATCTCCCAAGTAAGAAGTCCCAACTAGACCTCAGATCGTTTGGTGTAAGAGTCCCAATAGTGGGTCATACGGTATCGCCTTGACCGCGGTTTCGCACAGAGGCAAGTAAGATGTCCTTGTTGTTAACAAGGGTGTGACATATGCAACAAGTCAAGGAAGGTGCATGAGCAGTTCTAACAAAGAGAGGGTGAGGTGAGTACGCCCCTTGGAAACCTGTGAAAGCACGTAGTTAAGAAGGGAATACATGAGCAAAGATGCATCACAACATGGAAGGTAAGTAAGCTATAAATCCAAAGTGATGGTTAAACCAACAATGCATTTCAACAAGGTTCATACATACATATACATAAAATAGCTACACATGCATGTGTAAGCAAACATATACATATATCATTTAGAGTAAACAAGATAGCTGAAATACAATATGACATATGCATGAAACGTGCTCGCTCTGATATATTAAGAATTGTAAGTTCCAATCATACAATACAACCATGACCAACCACTAGTTCCGACAGTGGAAGGTTACAGTCACTACCGCCTGCTCCTCCAAAGAGATATACTAGCTCTGCATAGTGGGGAAGCCAAGGCTCATTATAATAATGTCCAATCTCTCTCTAAGATACCCCTATCGGAAGATTGGGTGACCAAAAGCCTCTACAATGAGTTATGAGGGACTATATATAGCAAAGGTTGGGGTGGCCCTTGACATTCCCCTTTGTGATAGTTCATCTACCCTCATGACTCTTCATCTACTCTATGACTGTTACATACAACTATCAACACTTGAACTTACACTTGACAATACATTACATACAATATGCACATGTACCCATGTGAGACAAAATAGGCTTGAGAAAGCCATGCAAAACATCACTATGACTCGAGCAACTGTGGGAAGACCATCTCTTCGACATCTTCATGGTGGTCGACAGTAGCGAACTGATGCCAAGCTCGATAGTCCACGATGGTGTCCATGTACTCTAAGGTGACATATTTTTGGAAACGAACTCTTGCCTCCATAACATCCGAGTACACTGCTTGGGCTCCTCTGTCCAACTCGTCTAATAACATGCACATCATTGTCTTGAGTGCGGCCGGACAAACGACATATTGTTGCATGGTGTCTGCAGTGATCTCCAAGTCTTGATTGGTGGCTATGCACATCAACTCGTCAAATTACGAGTCAAGCTCTAGTTGGACCTATGCCTTTGTCTTTGCTTGGGTGAGTGTCCCAATAGATGGGATCGTGTGTGTGCGCACAACAACATCAATGCTCCTTAATACCTGTGCATGGGAAGCCTGTAGACTAGTGATGATCTGTGGGAGGTCTTTATAGTTCCGGATCTGACTCCAAATGCATGCCTTCAGCTTGACCACTATGGGCTTCATCATCTTGGGCAAGTGTAACGAGGTTCCCTTGTATCTCATTGTCCATGTTTGCATGTAATCAACAACAACATGCACGTTCGACAAGATACGTTATCTCCTCGCACATTGCTGTTGCCAGCCATTGAGATGGACAACTGTCTTATGCATGGTACCAAAATTTGAATACAACTCCCACATGAATGTTTCAAGGGACAATACCTCATCTAGTATTGCCTTCTTCAACTCTTCTCAAGCGGATGATGTAACCAATTATCCTCCCTTCTTGGCCGTCTGTAACTCCTTTGCCATTCGATCGTTCTCAACTATCAAGAAGCGAACGCTCGAGCTAGTGGCTTCGACATTGCTCTAGTAGCATCAGCCAATGTTGCTAGATGCTTGCACACGTCAGACATGATCACCATGAAATACACCATGAAGATTTAATTTTACCATAGTAAAATTACTGTCACTATGGAAAATAATTTAATAAACCACTTTTATTAAATTATTTTCTGATATAAATGAAAAAACCCCACGAGAATAATTATATAAATCATTATTTTTTTTAATTTTCTCTAGGAATGATTATCAAATCATTATTTAATAATTATTCCTTGTCACGTTTGACTAAATCCCTTAGGAATATTTAAAGAAATCATTATTTATTTGAATTTCTTTATTTCTATTATTAGAATTATTATTAAATCAATATTTAATAATTATTTTGATTTCACACCTTTCTTGTTTCTCGTGAAATAATTAATAAATCATTTTTTGTTAATTATTTCTAAATAAAGGTATTTAACCATTTTAAATACCTTTTCCCTCCCCAATTAATATAATAAAGTATTCCAAGTAGTTAGATCTAAATTTGGTTAATAATATTTTATTATTCTCCATTTTTTAGACTAACTCCATACTTTTCAATACAAAGGAGGGTTTTTCCTTCATTTTTCACCATGATCATTATCATCGTCATTTTCTTGAGCTCCCATTTTGAGTTCTTCACTTTTGTTTCAATTTTTCACATTGAGAAAGAGGGTCAATTTTCTAAAGCATCAAGGATATCAGAGGACCGATCCCGTGGATGGGGACTTACAGACTAATATGTAGATCTCCTTCACCAGGTGTTATTAATAAGATATTAATTCATTTAAAATTGTCTTTCCAAATGGGTTATTATACTGGATTCTTTATATTGTTGCTTTCTATTTTGTGTTATATCTTCGTTTACTGCGGGTTTTCTATTTGTGTTTCAGATCTAAGATGACAACAACCATCAACTTATTGTTAGGGTCACTTGTCACGTAGTGACTTAAGTGAAGCATTTTTGGTACACTTCCAAGAATTTTCACATTGACAGATAGTCATAGCAACAACGTAACAAATTTGTATGCCAATATAGAAGAGGAAATCCGCTTTTCTTTTCATTATTTCATTGTAAAGAAAAAAGGGTACAATATGCTATAATAAAAATCATCCAAAACTTAGCTCACCAACCTTCTGTATTTAGTCAGGGCATAATACAACAATCATTACAATGAAAAAACATAATAGACTCCACTACAAACTATTTCCTATATACATATGTTGTACAACAGCTACAGACACATATAGTTAACATCTAGAACTTTCACTACTATAGGAAAAGATGAGGTCTCGGTAATTCTTCCTTCTTCTTCGACCAACCCTTGAACTATCTTGAATGAGTCCTTTTATTGATATGTCGTAGCTTCTTAGTCCTCTCAACCTACTTCCTCTCTCTTCCAGCTGTCCTCAACATTGGCCAACTGTCTGGGATATGCTCTATCAACTTCTCTCGAACTATCCCACATGACTTAACCATCAAGGAGATTCAATTGGAAATATCTACTACCTAATCATCACCACTCCGTTGACTTCCTCCCTTCTACAAGTATCTCCATATTCCTTTGCCATGGAAACTTTCCTCTCCTTCACCCATCATCCCCAAAATCATAACTACCAAATTTATTCACACACATTCTCACCTATTGAACATTGTTGTCTCCTTTGCACGGTGCCTCCTTGCACCATGTCTCTCTCTTTTGCACCAGTCCTTACTACTGCACATTGAATACTTCTCTCTTGCACCAGTCTCTCTTTTGCATGGTCCCCTGCATCAAGACTATAAAAAAAATTTCAAAAACTTTCAGCCTCCAAGAGACTCCCAACATAAAATTGTGGCTTGTCCCGAACCACTCAATTCCTTTCTTACCACCATGGGTTTGGGAACAATTTTCCTCACAAAGGTTTACTTTTTACTTTTGGTAGAGTAGTTTGTAAAGATGGTTAGGTGGTCTCGTAGTCCTAGAACTTCGATCCCAGATAACAGGGGACTGCCACACCCCTCTTCTTGTGATGGCTTCTGATAGACAAAGAGATTGAGCTACCATCGTTGCTCCAGGATCAAGTTCTATGTTTTTTCTTGACCTTTGCCTTCTTTTTGCTGCTCCACCTTCTATTTTCCTTGGCATGAATTAGCAAGACCTTGACTTATTTTCCTTATTCATGACACCTAGAGGGTTAGTGCGAAGAGTGGTGCATATTGAATCAGAGGACCACATACACACCCTTTTGGTAGTCACGGTCTTGTTTATCTACCAAGGTAGGGGTTATTCTTCAACACTTCTCATCCCACCCATATATGCATGAGGATGAAACCCCATTCTACTACTACAACCCCGATTGCAGTAACTTCTCCGACACAGACCTACCAATATTCTCGCATGTCCCTCACAAAATCCGTGTCAAGTTAACCCAACTGGCATAGTTGTGACCTGATGTATAAACCATCCCCCTGAGCGAAATGGGCCTTCTCTTTTCTAGGCCACTTGGTGTAACTGGGCCATCATCAATAGAGGAATTCTCATATCTCCCCTCTACCATATTCGACTCTCTCAATGTTGTCTCTTCTTCTACAACTGCATCACACTACCTTGCTAAGAAATGTCGAATCTTCCTTGTTTCACGCCCTCATTTTCTTTCATTCCTTTAGCTTCTCTCTCTATTATCACCATAACTTCATTTATCCCTTGCGTCATTCTTGTGCTACCCTTATTCTCCCAATCACGGACTTCTCTACCCTTATAAACTCTCATAGAATCTAAAATTTCCTCTATTAGTTCTTCTGCGAGCTCCTATCCCTTGGTCAATGTTTTATAACTCTCACACCACTTGCTCCTTCTCATAGAGAAACGTTACACTGACTTCATCATTACTACTTGTAGTTCTGGACTGTTGCACCTCTATGTGAAACATGTGTGGAATATTTTTCAATTTAGTTTGAAAGGATGGCATACATGTGCCACCTCTCAAATTGATACCAATCCTTTCACACTTTGTCTTATCCACCCCAACATTATCCTTTTCCAATCATATCATCGCGATACCCAATGGGTCAAAAGGGTGGTCCAAATGCTCTTTTCGTCTACTAAAATCTAATTTAGGGATAATATCATTTTCTTTCTTTCAATTTAGTAGTCATTACCATACCAGGGATGGTCATTCCTTCATCTTCCAACGCAGTTCCTATCACATTGTTTACGATCACCCTAACTCTTTCCTAAGCATTCAACCAAACCACTCTATTGCATGTCATCAATATTGCATCAAAGATTAAAATATTATTTCCCACTTAACCATTCAACCTCTTTGTGCGATTCTTCTCTGAATGGATTTCCCCAACACTACGTACTATCTATTTTGACACTACCTTTGCACAAAATTCCCTCTAGTGCGCAATGTTCCACTTTGGCACATAGTGCAATTTTATTATACACTCATCCAATATATTATACTAGCAAACCCAATGAGAACTAATTCTACTCTTTAACTCTAGAAAATGGTGGAAACTTAACTTCAAGCTACAAACAACACACTTTATTTATGTATACAAGGGTATAACTCTTTCGGCCATTTTATGCTTGCATCATTTATCTTCTGGAATTCTACACAAATTTTCAACACCACCATCGAGCTTATCCACTCGGACTCTTCGATGGGTTCAATTATTCTTACTTTTATCATTTTATCCTACTCCTTCTTGAACTTCTCTTTGTAGATCCGATTCAACTGATATGGTAACTGCTTCACAAGTTTATCCTCGGGTGTTAATGGAATTCTCATCTCATGCAATTCTCCCAAGCTTCCCTTCATTTCCTTGAATGCATCGGGGAACAAATCTTGGTACTCACATAGTAGATCCACAACCTTTTCTACCATTTTATCATCCCAATAATCTCATATAACCGCCATCTTGGGACTTTCCTCGATCACAATGTTTTCTTTCCTAGTTTTAATGGGTTGCACATACTCTGCTGATTGTAACTCTAGTCAACTTACTAGACAGTGCCATTAAATTTTTGGAATTTGTATGTTTCATGGATCATCATCATCCTCTCCCAGTTTTGCTATGTTATAACATTCCATGAACGTTTGTACCTGTTGTGAATTATTGTGCACAAGAAACAGTGGTATATCCTTTAGGACTATCGAGTCTCCATTGGTAAACATTTTTATTGTAGTACCTTCAATGCCTCATCGAGTGTTGGTTATTCCACCTAAAAACTAAATGTAGCTTTAAATCTCTACACCATCTCATTCTATTCCTTCGTTCCTCTGCACACCTCCAACTCAATATACTAAATTCACAAGAACAATATCTAGTGTATACATTACAAACCTGTGTACCTGTTGATGGTGCTGGACCCGCCAACATGTCAGGGGATCTCCCTAGTAAGAAGTCCCAACTAGACCTCAGACTGTTTGGTGTACGAGTCCCAACAGTAGGTTGTATAGTATCGCCTTGACTGCAGTTTCGCACAGAGGCAAGTAAGATGTCCTTGTTGTCAGCAAGGATGTGACATATGCAATAAGTCAAGGAAGGTGCATGAGCGGTTCTAACAAACAAAGGGTGAGGTGAGCGCGCCCCTTGGAAACCTGTGAAAGTGCATAGTTAAGAAGGGAACACATGAGCAAAGATGCATCACAACATGGAAGGTAAGTAAGCTAGAAATCCAAAGTGATGTTTAAACCAACAACACATTTCAATAAGGTTCATATAGACATATATAGAAAATAGCTACACATGCATGTGTAAGCAAATAGATACATATATAATTTAGAGTAAACAAGATAGCTGAAATACAATACGACATATGCATGAAACGTGCTTGCTCTAATATATTAAGAAGTGTAAGTTCCAGTCATACAATACAACTATGACCAACCACTAGTTTTGATAGCAGAAGGTTACAGTCACTACCACCTACTCCTGCAAAGAGATATACTAGCTCTGCACAATGGAGAAGCCAAGGATCATTATAATACTGTCCAATCTCTCTCTAAGATACTCTTATCAGAAGATTGGCTGACCAAAATCCTCTACAAAGAGTTATGAAGGACTATATATAGCAAAGGCTGAGGCCCTTGACATTCCCCTTTGTGATAGTTCATCTACCATCATGATTCTTCATCTACTCTATCACTGTTACATCCAACTATCGACACTTAAACTTACACTTGAAAATACATTACATACAATATGCACACGTACCCATGTGAGACAAAATAGGCTTGAGCAAGCCATACAAAACATCAATATGACTCGGGCAACTGTGGGAAGATCATCTCTTCGACATCTTCATGGTGGTCGACAATAGCAAACTGATGCCAAGCTCGATAGTCCATGATGGTGTCCATGTACTCTAAGGTGACATATTTTTGGAAAAGAACTCTTGCCTTCGTAACATCCGAGTACACTACTTGGGCTCCTCTTTCCAACTCATTTGATAACATGTGCATGATTGTCTTGAGTGCGGTTGGACCAGTAACATATTGTTGCATGGTGTTTGCACCGATCTCCAAGTCTTGGCTGGTGGCTATGCACATCAACTTGTCAAATTATGAGTCAAGCTCTAGTTGGACCTGCTCCTTTGTCTTTGCCTGGGTGAGTGTCCCAATAGATGGGATCACATGTGCGTGCACAACAACATTCATGCTCCTGAATACCTGTGCATGGGAAGTGTGTAGACTAGTGATGATCTGTGGGAGGTCTTTATAGTTCCAGATTTGACTCCAGATGCATGCCTTCAGCTTGACCACTATGGGCTTCATCATCTTGGGCAAGTGTAACGAGGTTCCCTTGTATCTCATTGTCCATGTTTGCATGTAATCAACAACAGCATGCATGTTCGACAAGATATATGCTCTCCTCGCACATCACTGCTGCCAGCCTTTGAGATGGACAACTGCCTTATGCTTGGTCGTCTGTAACTCCTTTTCCATTCGATTGTTCTCAACTATCAAGAAGTGAATGCTTGAGCTAGTGGCTTTGACATATGCTCTAGTAGCATCAGCCATTGCTACTGTATTCTTGCGCACGTCAGACACGATCACTCATTCCTCAAACTACGCAAGAGATGTGTGATCATCCAAAGTTAACACTCTGTGAGATTGCACAAGTCTATGTTGGGAATTATCGAATGAGATGTTGTGCATCTCTCCCTCCAGATTGTCTCCAAGGATCTTAGTGTCTCCTTGGTTTCTTGGGACTTGCTCCACTTCCAGATTTGTTGAAGCTAGTGGGTCAACCTCTTGGTGTTGAGGTATGAGGTCAATGTCTTACTCTAACTCCTGTTGCTCCATATCCGTATCCATCTGCTCAAGTGCTTGTTCAATCTCTTGTGCAAAGTCTTGCTCCTGCGACTGCTCACCCTACCTGCTTGGTGCCAAATGTTCAGATGAGTCTACTACTTGTACGTGTGCAGTTTCGTCTATCTATACATGTTGCACCCCCTGCTGTACCTGTTCCTGCTGCACTTCCTTCTCCTGTCTGCACAAATATAGTTCCTTCTGGAGTTGCTCCTTCAACTCATAAAAATCTTTCTCTGTTTCCTCCATTATTTGTTTTTCTCTCTACCTTTGCACATTCCTCCTGTTACGTTGTTGCCTCTTCACCTCTATTTCCAAAGCTACTTTTTGCACAAGTGGGTCTACTAAGAACTTGTAGCTTTTTTTTGGCTCCGCGCTATCAATAATCTTCCTCTTGCCTTTGTCGTCCACTGATATGTTTACCTCTACTATTGTTGCTGCTAGTGCTCTCCTGGATGCTAATTCACACTCCTTCACTAACCATTCCACAACAATTCCAATCGATTCATTGGGCTTGGAGAAGCTGTAACAATATCTCCATGGGTCCTCCTTTGCCCAATTCCTCGCCCCGTTGATTCACTGAAACTGTACTCTCATGCAGAGATCTTTGACAAAACAATGATGGTCATATGGATTGTCGTTTCAGGCATCGAATGGATATTTCTTGACCTCCTCTGCTTCGACATCCACATGCTTGAAACTTTGTATCTTGTATAAACAAATCCACAATGGAAGACTAGGGCAAGGCACCTTCTTCTTCTGGTGCAGCCTAGCTGATAGTCTTGCCGACATGTGGTATGACACTTCCTGCATGACGAGCTTGTCCAAGGAAAACTTTTGTTGAACATGTGGAGGCTTCTTTGTGCTATACATCCGTATGAAGGTGCCAGACGATGAGGCATACCAATTTGATCTATTGATCAGTGCCTCCATTGCTGCCTTTCACATGCAAGGTGGATCCTGATCAAATATCATCTTATACACTGGGGTGACAAAAATGATCTGACAGCTGTGTGATAACTCCTCTGAAGTTGCATTCAAACAAAAGTTTACAATAAGTGTTCACAGAGGCCTCCGTCGATGTCGATGCACACATCAAGCCTGAGAAATCCTGATGGGCATAGATTGCATCCAAGATGTAAGTGAACATGTAGATTTCTACTTGCTAACCTTTGGGTGGCTATCGAGCTCTTGTTACATGTTCCTTTAGCCTGTGAGCTAACATGTCAGACTAGGTGCATGCTTTTCCTTCACTCGCCAGTTGGTCCAACGCGATCACCCAACTTTGCGGGAAGGTTTCCGTGCTCTCTTGGCCATACAAGCGACATAAAAAGATGACCAAGTATTGATATGCCTTCCGCAGTATCTTTGTCTTGTAGACCTAGTTGGGTGTCATCCTGAATTTGGCCAGCTCCTTTACCCAGTTCTTTAAGATATCTCTGGAGTTGGAATTGCTACTGGGTATGCTAAAGGGTGTTTTCGTGGTGATCATTGGCTTCGACATATGGTACATATGTCGATAATCTTATGCCCTGAAGGTAGCAATCTCCACCCTGCTAACACTGCTCAATGTCATCGTCTTGGGATTAGTGTGCGAGATGATCCAATGTATCATGTCTGCGCATGGGAACACGGGCTGCCTGCATGAAATCCTGTACAAGCTGGAATTGTGAATGTTCACATAAACTTGGTGGTCTTTGAGGTCTTCCCCAAATGTGCCTACAAATGTGATGAGCCTCGGTATTGCAACAAGAATTTTGCAACTCCCAAGGCTACCGACTTTAATTATCAACCCAAGGTTCATATAAACTTAAGTGGTATCGGCACTACATGTGTAGCATACAATGTGTCCTTCCTATGCTGTCATGATGTAATGGAGTGCATGTACTGAAGTCAAATCCTAAACTAATTGCAGAAAATAAAATGTTCGAAATAGAACCTTAACTTATTGCAAGAAAGAAAGTACAAGGAAAGAGACTGAAATAAAATGATAAAGCACACCATTTTCTAACTAATTTCTAAGAGGATTTGCTTCAAAATAATTCTAAGTTAACATGTATGAAATCCTACTATCCTAAGCATGCAGATTCAAACCATCAAACCTTCTATTGTTGTGCATGTAAATGAACAAAATAAATTTGTTTTTCCTTGTCTTTTTTTCATGTGAGAGTGTGAAAGCTAATCTATTTTGGTGATGTGGCAGGTGGCTTGGAGATGATGGTGAATGGTTAGAAGGTTTGGGAGACAAGTAGGGACACTTTTCTAGCTTCCTAGAGGCTTTTTCCTCAATTCGGTCTCAAAACAGGGTTTCCTATAGGATGCTACAAGATTTCCTATAGGATCTCCTGAAAACCTACAAGATCCCCTGAAAACTTATAGCATACAACCGAGAGAAAAAGGATGGATGTTAAAGGTGATGGAAATCTTAGGGAAGGTGGTTGGTGGATGGAATGAGGCAAGGGAGTGCCTACGACCACTCAGACTCAAAACCAAAGTTGGGAGATGGATGGATTTACTCAAAAATCTTGGAGAAGTTTCCTTGTGAAATGATGGAATTGGTGAGGGTTTAATGACCAAGAAAATCAAACCAAAATTGGATGGGACAATTTCTTTTATTAACTATGGTGTCTTAGGTCCCTATTCCAAGTGGAATCACTCAAAAATACCTCTGTTAACCCATGTAAAAAAATAAAAAACATTAGTAGTCGAAAATCTGGAAATTCGAGAACAAGTGAGCTAGTAAATCTAAAAAATGCCTAACCAAATCAAGTTCAAATGAACTGGAGTAATTTTTGTTATGAACTAGAATGTTTTTTTGATCTAATGCAAGTGGAACCAATGTGGTTGAAGCTTGTTAGCATGCTCTAAAAAATAGCATAAATTTATTGTTCTTTGTTAAAAAGGAGGTCCAACAATCTAGATTTGGGAATAAGAAGACTAATACAAGCAGCTCAATGATTACTATGATTTTCCAAGGATGAAATAGTGCTTGTGATCCTGCAAAATAATTTACATAAACAATTTAATTCAATCCTACAACAAGAAATCATTAACACTAAATGTAGAAATACAAATAAATAAAAACTAGAGATGCATGTGAATAAGAAGTGAAAAGAAGGAAAGAAAATGATACAAAAGGTCTCTGAGGTTCTTGGGATGGCCAAGCCCAAGGAAACTTATAGATCTATGGAGGAGAACATGATTTAGAAGCTGAACATGACACCAATATTCATTATTTTCATCAATAGAATTACACCCCTACAAGAAAATACAATGGCGCTGCAAAAATACAAGCTCTTGCCACAATAACACTAATGAAAATCTATCTCTAGAGGAAAATTCGACTTGGTACTTATACAAAATAATTAGGAATCATTCCCGATGAATGGAGGAAGCTTTCCCCACCAAAATCCCTTGATTAGTGGATTTGGTCTCTTGATCAGTGGATCTGGTCCCTTGTTTAGTGGAACACATTCCTAGATTTTCTCAATCATTGGAGTTCCACAATCTGTGCCATAATTCCATAATATCTTGTTGATTTATTATTTATTATTGATCCTCCTGTAGTAAGGAACAAGTCCTTATATTATCTCCTCCTCCAAATCTTCATAATCTACCCAATATTCTCATAATATTCCACAAAAATAAATAATTTTAGGCACAAATATCCAATTATTCATAAACCTTCCTAATGAATATATTAAAGTTAAAAATAAATTATCTGATGTAGAAAGAGAGGTTTAATGTGCTGAAGGATGGTCATAGGCCTTAAATTATTGTTTAATTTAGAGGCATGGGCCTTAATTTCTGTCTAATTTAGAGGCCCATCAAAATGCATCATTGACTGCTTGCCATTTCAACTTGATATCCTTGTCTACAATAAGCTTGGTGTCTTCCTAGATTGGCAAACTTGTAGACACTCACTCAACTGCTGCTCCAATTACACTTTCGTCGGTGTCCTTTGATCCTAAGCTCTTGGAGGCCATTGATCCTAAACTACTGAGAGCCAGACGAACACTTGTTGGCTTTGGAGACACGGTGACATGCATGGCAAGAAATATGTCAGCTAAAACCAAAGCAAACTTGAGGAAAGACATGCGACATACCTGGGGTTTGAATGGAAAGGATTGCGCAATTTTTCATGGGAGTCCAGGAGTTTGGCTGTCAAAACTGCGTGAAAGGCAGTCCAGGCTACTAGGAAGCTGGCTGGATGCTGGAATTACGCTATGCACAATCCAGACTGGCCTGCTGGCTGCTAGGATTGCGCAATGTGAAATTTTAGCTGGCAAGGGTTGTAGGCGTAGTGACTACATTGCACAATTTTTTGGGCCTGCAGTCACTGCTCCTCAGAATTGCACAATGCAAGACTAGAGGACAATCACTGGGGAAAATGTGCATTATCTAGGAGGAAGGAAGAGCCTTCCCTCTCAGGATTGCGCAATGCTGTCTTGGTGAGGCAGAGTTGTTGAGTATGGAGCATGATTGTTCAGAGGTCTCTGTTTCAGTTGGATGTATACCCCAAGAAGTTTGTACACCCCTCCACGTGGGGGGGGGGGGGCTTTTTCCCCCCCAGCGGGACCAAAGGGGCCCACGGTCCCCTCGGAGTTCCGGTGGCACGCGCCCTAAGCTTAAAAACCAGATGTAAAATTGCCTTGTAAAATATTCGTATTTCTAGTCAATTGAGGCATTCATAAGCAGATGATCGATGGTAGGAACTTAGTTAGTTTAGGTTTCCCTAGAAGGCAACCCCTCTCTTTGTTATGAGGGCCATGTTATTGAGTATGTGCAATTATATGTGTATTCTCCAAGCGAGAAGCAGAGAGGTGAACAGTGAGAGTAAGCAGAGGATGCATTACAACGGATCTGCTGTAGGTTGTGTTCTCTTCACTTTTTCTAGATTAATGAAAGGAAAGGAACCTGGCTGTTCAGGGTGGATTGTAAGCCCAACATGGAGTTGAACCACATATATCTGTGTCTCTCTTGTTTTATGTGTTTTATGTGTTTATATTTCTGCAATATTTTATGTGTTCCATTGCTTTGTAATATATAATTTTCTAACAACTGGTATCAAAGCCAAAGGTTTATTTGGCTGATAAACTCACAGGAAAGAAGGGTTCCTCATTCGAGTGGGAGCGATGGCAGAAGATGGTAAGTTTAGGGTTGAGAAATTTAACAGCCAAAACTTCTTGCTATGGAAGATGCAGATGGAAGATTATCTGTATCAGAAAGATCTATACCTACCATTGGGCGGAAACACAAAGATGCCGACGGGTATGACAGATGAAGAATGGAACCTTCTCGATAGAAAGGCACTCAGAACAGTACGGTTGTGCCTCGCAGCATCGGTCGCCTTCAACATTTCGAAGGAAACAACGACAGAGGGTTTGATTAAGGCGTTGGAGAAACTATATGAAAACCTCGGCCTCAAACAAGGTATTTCTTATGAAATGGTTATTTAATATGAAGATGTCGGAAGGTGGATTTGTTGCAGACCATTTAAATGATCTTAATACTATTACAAGTAAGTTATGTTCTGTAGGGGTAATCTTTGATGATGAAGTTAGAGCTCTGTTATTCTTGTGCTCATTACAAAAAAGTTGGAATGGTTTAGTAATGGCCATTAGTAACTCTGTTTCTGGATCTAGTACTTTAAAGTTTGATGATGTTGTCAGTGCTATCCTTAGCGAGGAAATGCGATGGAAAAGC